>VYXF01005651.1:590711-601595 GCA_013397295.1 Polioptila caerulea
GCTTTTTTGTTTTGGTTTGTTTTGGTTTTCCCTTTTCCAGTTCAGGTGGAAAAAAAGGACTGAGGACAGTTGAACCAGAGGGTTCAGAACTTTCTACACTTAAGAAAGTAGAAAGGTTTGTGTTAAGATTTGTGTTTGGTTTCAGTGTAAGCAACAGAAAGAGCAAACTTATCTGCATTGTCTTCATTCTTTTTGCCTTGTGACCTTGTATCTCTTACCCTAAAAGGCCTGGTAAGATCCTGGATTTTAGTGGTGGTGGGGCATAATGTTCCTTGATAGTACATAAAGTTCTTTCTTTTTGGCAAAATACATTTGCCAACTTATTTAATGCCAGATGGTTGTGGATATGCAGTTGGCATTGGAATAAACATAGGGCTGGGATGTAGTATCATAATAGAACCTTATTATAACATAATTATTATTTATTGTTTTTTAGTGAAGGGATATTTATGAGATGGTTTTGCTTTCCATATCTTAAGTTTCCTTTCAAGCCCCAGATTTTCTGGATTTTTTTTTTCTTTTTTCCCCCCAAAAAAGTAAAATCAAAACTTTTAACTAAAAACTCTGTTTTCTGATTTTAAGAAAAAGGCAAGACACTTAAAATTATCTCTTCTCCTTTCTTCTTTATTCCTCCCCACTTGCTTAATTCATCATTTTTCTCCATGGGGAAAAAAATAAGTAAAAGCCTTCTCTGTCCATCCTCTTTCAACACCTTGGGAATGCTTGCAGTGCTCAGCTCTTTTTTTCTCATTTCCTCAACTGAACAGCCCTAGAGAAGTACCCCAGCACATGGTATCAGTGCCCTGACAGTCTGCTGCTTATGGGAAATGTCATTTTACAATGTAATTTTTTTTTTTTTACCTCAAACTTTATGATTTTCTACAAGGATTCATTGTTTTAAGCCACAGAACCAACATGTGTTACTTGAGATATCACTTACCTTTAGTAGCAGTTGAGTTTTGGTCACCAGGCTGGGCTGTCTCTGGATTCCTGCATTTATTCTCTTCTGGTAACCTGATACAGCCCAGCCAGGGAAGAACAGAAAGAAAAGCCTTTTAATTTATGGTAGGTCTCAGTTCTAATCGTGTAGTTGTGTAGACTTTGGCTTTATCGTGAATCATTTTTAATGACAGTTGAGGAGAAAAGAATTGAAAAGCAAATCTTACCTTTCTCATCACTGGCAGCTTTTCATACCAGATCAGACTTTTTTATGGCTCAGCCTTGCAGTGAGGGTAAGATGCAAAGGAAGGGCTGGACCCAAGGGCTGCCCAGCTGGAGAGCACGGAGCCTTTTCCTGCCTGGCCCAAGACAGGCCTTTACAGCAGCAATTTCAGAGCTCTCTGTAAGTAGAGAACAATTTTTCACCTTGGGGATTCCTAAACATTGTCTGTGGAGTCTCCATAAGGAAACTTGTGTTGCCTTGTAGGAGATTTGATTTTCTTGGTCACCTTTCAGAAGGCCCTTCGAAGTTCTCTGGGGAAATCCCTGGATAAAAGGGTGAAAAAAGTTGATGGCAAAAGCCCTCACAGACTTGAATGTAGCCAGAAAGTGACTGCTTCCCTGCAGTGAGCCTGGTGACATCTGTGTGTGATCAGCCAGGGGCCTGGGGGACACCAGCTACAGCCCCGAGGCTGCCAGAGCTCCAGGAGCCTTTGGACAATGCCCTTGGGCACGGGGTGGGATTGTTGGGGTGTCTGTGCAGGGCCAGAGCTTGGACTGGGTGATCCCTGTGAGTCCCTTCCCACTCAGGATATTCTGTGATTCTCTTCTATTGTATGATCCTATGTGCTTTGGGGTCTATGCTGTTGGTCAGAAAAGGAAATCATCTGAGGAGATTGCTGGTTTGGCATTACCTTGCCGAGAGAGCTGATTTCAAGGGTCCTGCTCCTTCAGCAGAGCCCGTGGCTGTGCTCTCGGGGGTCACAAAGCAGGAGCTCAGTGCTGATCCCTGAGCAGGGCAGGAGGAGGCACTGCCGGGGCTGCGGAGGTGGCGCCCAGCAGAGTTAATGGGGAGATGCTCTCTCTGTAATTGGATACTGGCAGGATCCTGCAGTGCATCTTCGTGGCCACTTCCCATCAGCACTAATGTGGCTTTCTGAAAGCTCATCCCTTTTCCTGGCATGGCCACTCTTCACCGGGGCACTTGTTAACTCCCCCACCTCTGTGTGCTTTGACCTGCCGTGCTCTGGCTGTGCCAAGATCCTGTGCCAGGCTTTTCAGTGCTCCTGAAACCAACCCAAGACATTTCTTGGAGGCTGAGGGAGCAACGAGAAGCCTGCACAGTATAAATCCCACATCACCATGGGCTTCAAATGGCTTCTGTCATCCTTGTGTTTCTTCCATGACCTCCAACTTTCTCCTGTATGGAAACATTTTCAACTTAGGTTGGCTACACACTGTGTTCTTTCTGACACATTTTGACAAATTCAGTTTGATTTTGCCCTTGAGGTCTTTCTAGGCTTAATTTTATGATTGTGGAAGGTCATCAAAAGGGTAGTGCTATTTAAAGACCAAATTGTGTCACATTTACTCACGGGACTGGTAACTCTTCCTCTTGAAGATGTCCATTCATTTCAATGGAACTGCACCCGGAGTAAATGGCACCCATTGTAGGCAGAGGCTCTGGGGCCTGTCTTACTCCTCTAACTGGACTACTCAGAGAGTAAAGTCAAGTCTTTGGCCTCAACATTGGTTTTCCAGCCCCTCTTGTTTTGAGGTGGTTTTTTGGCCCCCTCTAGTGACTGCCCACTTGGATTTATGAGTGAGATCCAACCTTTCTGTGATCAGAAACAGCCAGTTCCACCCTGACCACAAAAGGCTTCCATTTTAGAAGTGGCATTTCAAATCCTGGCATACCAAGTTCATTTCCCTTTGCTCACAACATTCTCAGGAGCATCTCATTTCCAGCTTGGTGGGGTTTCTTGCAGTGTTGGAAAATGTTCACAGTGGTTGAAGGAGAGTCAGACCACGCAGCTCTTGTGGTGGTGGCACGGCCATGGTTACACTCCCACAGCCCAAAGGTTCACCTTCTTTAGGGGAAACAGGAGGGTTTTGGTGTTCCAGCTGCACTACCAAAGAAACAGCCATGGGTTGAATCATAGAATCATCCACTTGGAAGAGCCCACTGAGATGGTCAGGTCCAGCCACTGGAGGCCCACCACTAACCCAGGTGCCACATCTGTGTGTTTTTTGAACACTTCCAGAGACAGTGATTCCACCACTGCCCTGATCAGCCTGCTCAGTCTCTGATCACCCTTTCAAGGAAGAAATTTTCTCTCAATATCCAACCTGAACCTCCTCTAGAACAACTTGAGGCCGTTCCCTCTCCTCCTGTCCCTGTTCCCTGGAAGCAGAGCCCTACCCCCCTGGCTGTCCCCTCCTGTCAGGAGTTGTGCAGAGCCAGAAGGGCCCCCCTGAGCCTCCTCTTCTCCAGGCGGAGCCCCTTTCCCTCAGCTGCTCCTGAGGGAAAATGGTCTGAGATTTATGACCTTCTACTGAATTACAGTGAAACTTGGAGTGGCACTTGGAGTTGATACTGAGAAGGCATTTTTCAAAGCCTTTCTTTTTCTTGTTCTTTTCATACTACTGGAACCACAAAAGGGAATCTCATTTAAAATATTATTTAGAAACTTTATACTTCTTATGGCTCTGTATTCTGGAGAAGCAGATACTTATCACATGCCTTTGTCCTTGGGGGAGTGTGCAAGGAGCCTTTGGAATAGTTTTCTACTTTTTGGCTAATGGGAGTGGGACAATTACTTATTCCAAGAAGTTGGAGCCAGACTGACAGCCTGGGGGCAGACCTGAAAGCACTGTAGCACTTTAGGCTTTAGATGCTCTGAGATCTTTTAGAAACAACTGCCTTGATCTTTTAGTGCCCTGGTAAATCATTTATTCTGATCACCTGACAAATTCCCCCTCACCTGTGGGATCGAGTGAGCTGGGTATACAGCTCCTGGAGCTCCAGCAGGTGAACTTCAGCTGGGCCCCCAGAGCACCTGGCAAAGCTCCTCACTTGGGAGCAGCCTCAGTCAAGGCAGAGCTGAAATTCAAATTCCTCTGACAAACAGTGTCTGGAGCTGAAGGTTTTGGATGGGATTTTTTCCCTCTCAGGTTGCAGGCTGCAGTCAGGACACTCTGCCATCCCTCCTCCCACGGTGTGCCTTGCTGCTCCTTGACAATTTGTTTCAATTTCCCTTCACTCCAGCATGACCAGGTTCCCCCAGGTTACCCAGTGATTCATCTCTGTGGAATTTGGGAGTGCTGCTCCTCTGCTCCTACCCAGATTGGCAAGAGGGTTATAAAAGCATGTGAGAGTAACCAGAACCTCTTTTGGTGAATATTTAGGCTAAGAGCACATGATGCCAAATATAATTTTACATGTGCATTCTGACACCAGACTTCACTACTGCGCCTGCCATTCCTCTGTATGCGTGGGTTTGAACACCTTTTCCAACTACAATCACATAGAGGATCCCTGGCGCTTTGGGAATGTACATGGGGAATGACTTCAAGTGGAAGCGTGTTTGGATTGTCCTATTTCTATTTCTGAAGCCCTCTCAAGGAAGCTCGCTCTCTCTTCTCACCCCATCGCTTCCGATGGGGCCGAGTCATTGCATTCTGTGTGCGCACAATGACACCTCAGAGAGACTTGGACTGTTCTCTTGTCTCACTTCCACTCTCTTCCAGGCTGGATGCACACCCTGGAGGTATGTGGTTTGTCTCAAGATATAAGACTTCCCCCCTCAGAAACTACATTACTTCAGCAAGCCACAAAGGGCTGGCAAGAGGGAGAAGGGCGCTCGTGTTAGTGCAGCTTTCCCCTGGGATCTCTTCGCGGACTCCATGCAGCTGGAAACAGACCCTGCTGCTCCTGCATCCCACGTGTGCACAGGCACACGTTCCCTCATGCAGCATTTCACTGATGTGTGGGTACAAACACTCACAGATGCACAAATACCTTCCCTTAGTTGTCCTCCTGCACAAATGGAGAGGCAGGAATTCCCTGGGTGCACACGATCATTGCTCCCTGCAGACACCAACCTGCTCTGGCACACAGCTGCAGCAGTGTCCCAGCACACCTGGGCCTTGTCCCCTGGCATGTATGGATACAGGTACCTTTACACCCCCTGCCAAGGTGTTGCAGATGTTGGTGGGAGAGCTGAGTGAATGGAACCTGAAGGGCCCTCTGGAGAATCAGTCCAGCCACTGTCCCAGGCAGGCTCACCCTGAATTCAGAAAAGGTTGCTCAGGGCTGTGTCCAGTCAGATGTTTAAAACCTCCTGAGGCAGAGATGTGATGGGCCAGGTTTTTTCCTTATGTTCAGACAGAACCTTCACTCCTTCAGTATTTATCCTCTCTTTTGACCTTTAATTTGTCTTTCACTCCCCTGGAGCAACACCTGAGCAAAGAGCCTGGTTGTGTTTCCCTACACCTGTCATGGTATCAAGAGGGCTGCTGTAGCTTTCCCTAAAACTTGAACAGGGTGTACCAACTCCCTTCCCTCAGGGTGTCTCCATGTGTCTGTGCTGCAGGCCCTGACCATCCTCTTGGTGGCTCCCTGTGGGATTTATTCAGGTTTATCAGCATTTTCCTTGTACTTGTGATCTCACACCTGGGTATGGACCAGCTGGGGTCTAACAACTCACAGAGGGATTGTTGTGTCCCTTGACCTCCTGGTACAGGTGAGTTTGCTGTGAGCATTCTTTGCTGCCAGGTGTCTGTCAGGTGCTCTTGGCTGGAACTGGACTGCTAACAAAATAGTAAATAAGAAAACTAAACACTGAGCTTTGCTTCTTACCAGTCTGGGCTCAGATTTAATGGATCTGAGATCTCAAGCAGTTCCGTGGCTCTCTTCAGGAGATCATGGTAGTTGATCCAGCTTTGGGAGAACAGGATGGATCAGAGGAACTACCAGACTTTCTACATGTATTTCATCTTTGCTCCTTTTTTTGGCCTTGAAGATCCACTGAACATTTACCTTTCCTTTATTTGGTGAGATTCTGCCATTTGAAATTTCCTTCTCTTCCAGTGGCCAGTGTCCACACTGGTCACAGCCATAACTGCCTAAAACACAGACTTGGGGTCTTGCAGTAATTAATTTGGGGAAGAACTTCAGGCTCTGTAGAGACTCCTAACTGGCTATTACCCTGCAAGCCATGAACCAAAGAGAAAGGGTATATTTTTTCAGAATCATAGAATAGTTTTGGCTGGAAGGGACCTTAAAGCTCATTTGTTCCAACTTCATGGGCAGGGACACCATCCACTATCCCAGGTTGCTCCAAGCCCCATCCATCCTGGCCTTGGACACTTCCAGTGATCCAGGGGCAGCCACAGCTTTTCTATGACAGGGCCTCCCCACCCTCCCAGGGAACAGTTCCTTCCCCATATCCCATCTAACCCTGCCCTCTGGCAGTGGGAAGCCATTCCCCTTGTGCTGTCACTCCATCCATTGTCCCCAGTCCCTCTCCAGCTCTCTTGGAGCCCCTTTTGGTACTGGAAGGGGCTATAAGGTCTTCCCAGAGCCTTCTGTTCTCCAGGCTGGAAATGCTGTCCATGTTCCATGTTGATGGATAGGGTTGCAGGCTGTGTACTCCTGTGTCAGGATGTGCCTCTGTTGTTGTCCAGTTTGTCCAAACTCTCACACAAGTGCATTTTGGAATGAGTACTCTCTAATTTGGGAAGTGACACACTCTTTACTTTCAGGGGGCAAATCCAGATTTTCCTGCTGAAGCCAGAAGTGTAGGCAGCATAATTCCCACTGAGCACGTTGGCTCTGAGTGACAGTTTGAGTTCAGGGGGGTGACTGGGTTTGGCTGAGCTCTCTGCTGCTCTGAAAAGAGCAGTCGATGCCCTTGACTAGCAAGTGCCACATGAGTGATAGTGGCCAGAGGCCTGGTCACTCCTCAGCCAGCCCCTGTGGGTTTGGGTCTGGCCGGCAGAAGCCGGATTGCTTTGGAGACAAGCATCCATAGGAAATTGCTGTTGCTGTTCTATAGGAACTTCAATTTTAAGCCTCTCGTCTGTCTCAGATACAGAGCACAGAACGAACCGTGACCCTGGGGACGTCTGCAGGTTCCTGGGGTGCTGTTTGTGCTGTGGATCCTGATCTAGGGTGAGGATGGGTTATGCTGCTGTTGGCAGGGGGAAAATCTGGGAGAGCTGAGGCTGCTCGCACGTCTGTGTGGGTGCAGCTGTTGGTGAGTGCTCGTGTTCCTGTCGGAGCTGTCTGGGGCAGCAAGGTGCGTGTGGCACCGCCGAGGTGGGTGTTATTCTCACATCCCTGCTGGCTGCAAACAATGTCATGTCCCTACCTGGACTGCAACGTGACATACACCTTAAAAACAGCAGCAACATCAGGCTCCAGAGCCATGGGAGAAGGCAGAACTGCTCTTTTTGCTCATCAGTTAGGGAACCCTGCCAGCCCCGGCAAAGCATGCTGGGACCCGGACTGGCTTTTGGACTGGGACTCGGAGAGTGAGAGAGAAGCAGTAATTTGTTTGCCATTGCCCTCAAGCCAGGAAATCCAAACCTCAAGCATTTCCCAGGCCACAGCACACTGGAGTGGAGAGAGAGTGTCAGGGAACGGCTCACACATCCCGACAGGAGCGCACGCACACGCGCGCGCACACGCACGGAGACAGCGCCGGGGAAGGGGATTGTTCCAGCACCACTGCGGTTAAGATGCTGAGACAATCTCGAGTTTTCAGGCCATAGCTGTCAGGATGCTTTGGTATATTCATCACCCCCCACTACATGGTGATAAAAATTTACACAGCCAACGAAACGAAGATTAATTTCATGTGAAAAGCTGACAGAATGGCCCATGTCATTGCTTTATTTGTGCCAGCACTCAGTAACTCGGCGCAAGTTCCATTGAGGTGGCAGACACCCCGTCCCCTTGAGCCATCTCGTCTCCTCTCTAATGATGCCACCGTTTTGACAAAACCAAGCAACACAGCCGGTATGTGCGAATTTGGAATTAATTTTCTTCAGAAAGGTCAAGTATGTTAATGAGCTTTTGGCTGCCTGTGTTTTCTCTCTTGGGTTTTTTCCTCTGTTAATGGGGGAAGAAGGGGAAAAAAAGAAAGGGTAGAAATAATTACAGAAATAAAAATGAAGGAAGGCGGACAAGAAGGAAGCTGTGAGGATTTGGAAGGGGCAGGATTCAGTGTAGATTGAATAAGTTCTCCTTTTCCAGGGCTCAGGAGGACTAATTGTATCAGCTCAAGCCTGTGCAGTTTGCTTGGAGCTGTTGAGTGAGGCCAGGGATGTCATGGCTCGTGGAGTTGGTGTAACCTGGCACGGAGGAGGTGGATTGCACCTCCTTTGCACTCGGGGACTGACGGCAGCTCTGTGTGTTGGCAGCTGCCTTCGTTTTCCATCCTGGAATGGCTGAGCTCGGCTCTGTGCGGGGCTCTGTGTGCTGGGGGAGCAGAGAGCAAGGGGAGGTGAAGGAGAGAAAGAGTTCATGGGCCCCATCTCTTGTGGCTGTTAGTGAAAGGAAGCTGGAAGAGAGCTCGGCTGCTCTGGGAGAAATCCAGGTCCCCCTGATTCATCCAGCTTAGGAACAGGACAGAAAGGCAGTTTCCAGGGAAGTTGTCCCCCCATGTGACTGGCACAAGAAGTTTGAACTAAGTGTGATGCCAATCACCTCTCATCAATGTATTCCCCAAATTCCTGCCTTTATTTGTGCCAGTTAGAATTTGCCACTTTCCGGCATCCTGGTGGCAGGAGCTGCCTGGATTTCTCCAGGGGTTGGGTGATGATCAATGAGAGAAAATGTGGTGAAAAGAGCAGATACTGTGTCAGGGCGTGAGGGAGTGAAGCTGGGCTTCGTCAGACACGAGCCACACTCACCTGGGCAGGACATTTAGGGTAGGATTCATCTCACCTAATTCTAGTCTTCTTAAATGAGGTATCCAGATTAAATTAATTGTCTAAGTTTCCCTTCTTGTTAATGGAGAACAGTAAGGAGGAACACATATCCCACCTAATTTAAGATGAGAGAAATTCCATTCTGGCAAGGACTTTCCTTCTCATTGAATATAAAGTGAACCTAAACAATTAGTTTGGACTGAATCCCTACCTTTAAGAAGCTAAAAATTATGGGGCGTGATTTCCTCCTCATTCTCTTCTCCCTGCTCCCATTCTGGCTCTTATTTCCCTACACAGTCTAATCCAGCAGGCAGAGGAAATCCAGCAGGGCTCCCAGCGCCTGTGTTGGCAGGGCTGGATCAATGTTTCACTCCAACTTGCCCAGCCTGGCTCCAAGCTTATCCACTCCAGTGGCAATCCAGCCTCTGGCTGTGGTGTGGTCCTGCCTGCCTTGCTAGCACATGGATTCTGGGCATTGTCCAAAAAGCCTGTGTTGACTTTGGAGGATACGTTTTGCCATCCCAGCTATGGTGCAAGGAGAAATGATGTGGGATGTAACAGTGCCAGTGCCATGCGTGACGTATTTCAGGGTGTCCTTCAGGAGGAATTTTCCTTCGTTTCACACCTCTCTCAGCTGTCTTGTGTGGGTCCCTGTGCGTGTTGGATCCTTGCGTGTTCCCCACATGAGTCACTTCTGGCTGGGACATGCATTTCAAAAGCACACAAGTGACCAAACTTAATGATTTTCAGCTGACTCCAAGCATTGTCCTAAACATGGAATTCCTACCCATAAACCACTGAGCTGCCCACACTCTCCCCCTCGTTCCCAGGCTCTGGGGTGTGTGTGGAGGCACGTCCTGCTCTGCTCACTCTGCTGCAAGGTAGAGGGGTGTTGGGGGCAGTGAGAGGAGCTTGTGGGCTGTTTTTCTTATTTGCTTGCACAAATGGCCTCAGAACATTCATGGGCATCACCAGCACCTGTATATTCATCTGTAGAAGTTCTTGTGTTGCTGAGTGGTTACTTTATTTCTCCTTGGAGGAAGTTTCTGTGATGGAAGGAAATTATTTGCTAAGCCCTACTAAAGTCTTTGTTTAAATTTAACAATAAGTATTAATCTGTGCACAGGACAAAGTGGGGACAAGAGATAACTAAAATATTTCAGTGATAAGTTGTATTTTGAGTTGTCAGTTCTAGCAACAGAACATATAAAGTGTATGCACAGGGGCTGCCTCATTCATGGCCATGGTGAAGTGGGGAATCCCTGTCCTGTGGTTGCCTGGGATGTCAGGATAAAATCTATAAGAACTTGAATTCTTAGGGAAATTCTCACCCAGCAGCTCCCTGGGGCTTTAGCTGAACTGTGGGATAATCAGCATTTCCCAACTCTCGTGTCAAGGACCATCTCCTCTCTTCCCAGCTGTGAAATGTGGCTTTGCACCCCTTCTGCCTTCTCCCCTCCCACGCTCTGCTTTCCATAGGAAGGAATCCTGGCCATGTGAGTCAGAGAGCACATCCTGGCCATGTCACCAGTGGGATGATTCAGGACTGAGACAGCACAGCACACCTACCCCATGATCTGCATGGAGCCCCTGGGACACTCAAAGCCACATTTTCTCAACATGCCAAGCTCTTGAGAAAGCCCAACCATTTGTTTTGGTGCATAAATAGAAAAACAGCCCTTCAGAGAGGAATAGAATTTAGGAGATGCTCAGGGCAGGGAGTCTGCTGCCCCCTCCTAGGATGGTGTCCCATCATCCCTGTGTTGCAGGGGTTGGTTGTGCCAGCTTCTCTCAGCTTCTGTTTCTTCCTCTCCTGCTGTTTTCCCCCGTGTGTGAGCACTGGCGCCTACGATGGAAGGTCACCACTGAGGTTACTCAGCTCCAAGGATTAAGACGTCCTGCTCTGCTCCGAAGAGCTGCCAAGTCCCCCCTCCCCTCTGCTCACCACAAACCCAGTGCCAGTTTGTCTCCCTTCCCTTCCCTTCCCTTCCCTTCCCTTCCCTTCCC
>VYXF01005651.1:601658-649677 GCA_013397295.1 Polioptila caerulea
CTTCCCTTCCCTTCCCTCTCACCAAGAAATCCAGATCTCTCTCCAGCAGACAGAGTGAGAGGTCGAGGCACCCCAGCCACCTCCAGATGCATTTGCTGGAGCACCAAAAGCAGTGTGGTGACGTTCTTGATGCCACTTACCAGTGTTGCCAGAAGGTGAAATGAGCCTATCTGTCCCTCTAGAGTCTGGGACAGGTTCCCATCAGGATCTGACCCAATAGCTGGGCTCACAAAAGGCTTTTGTTCTCACTGGAAAATGCCATCAAGTTTTTCTACCAGCAAGCTGGGGGGATCTGTGGATAACTGGAAAGGTTTTCTTGAAAAGTAACTAAGGAGAATGTGATTGTTATATTAGATGGAAATTGGCACAAGGACCTGTAGCTTCCTTATGGAAATGGTGGAGGGGCAGAGAAATCTCTGCCCTGGGCATGAGAGGGAGCTGCCATTGTCCCAAGGACAGTGTGGGGATGGGGGAGCAGCCCAAGAGGGCAGAGCTGCCTTTGGTGGGCACCTGAGCATGTGGGAGCAGGACACGAGGAGAGGTTTATTCACAGGAGCAGAACATAAACCAGAAGAGAGGAGCAAATAGAACAAGATCCTGTGAGAGGGAGATGAGATAAATATGGTGGGAATGGAAAGGAAAGTGGGATGGCTGCTCACTGTTTTTGTAAAGGGGGATGCTGCTCCAAAAAACACCACAGAGATCAACCACATTCAAGTAAAAACATCATTTTCTTTAAAAATAATACAGAAGCCCGACATACTAATGGTTCAACAGGATGAGGAAAAGCTGCCTGCTCCACCCTACTATGTGCTGAGGTCAGGTGAAACCACCACCACCCTCAGGGAGGCCTTGGACACTGTGAGGTGGGTGCTTGAGTTGCCAAGGATCCTGCTCTCAAACTAGAAGAGAAACAGCTGCTTTTTTAGGATTTTATCCTCTCCAGCCATGGCTGAGTCCCTTTAACTCCTCTTTGCTCCTAACCCTCTTTCCTAAAGATCCCACAGGAGACTTGCCACTGTTGTTCAGGCTGCTGGAGTCACCAGCAAGGAGCTTCTGTCTTTTTCCCAGGAACTGTGAGGCTGCAGTAAATGTACCTCGAGGAGTTCTTTGTAAGCATCACACCTGAATTTGGCCCACTGTCTGCCAGATTATGCTAAATGGAGACCACAGAGACCTCATTTAATGACTGGGTTTGTGTAGGTGTAAAGCTCTTTGAGGTCTCCATAAACATGGGTGTTTATTCATCTAGATTTCATTTTGATTTTCTTTTCAGATGAATTCATTAGCAGGGAGAGAGCCAAAGCCTCACTCTTAAAAATCCAAGTCTAGTTTTTATTTGTTTTGTTTTGTTTGAAGAAATGAAAGAGGTATAAATTAACTAATTTCTAATTGTGGTCTGGGTGCTGGTCCTTCAGAGTGCCTCCATGTGTGTTCTGGGGGCTCACAGGGAAGGAAAAGCTGAGCAAAGCACTGAAGGAGGAGCACTGGGGGTAGCTCCTGCCTTGTTTGATGGCACCCTGTGTTAGCTGCTCCTGCGGTTGTTAGGGATATCACATTCCAGGGATGCATTGCTGTGGTTCAGGGGTGAAGTGAGACAAATGAGAGGACAGAGGTTACACACATGAGCTGCAAGGATGTCCCCGTTTAGGTGCTGGGTGGAAAATCAGATGGAGTGTGCTTGCTCCTGCCCTGGGGCTAAGAGCAACAAAGGGAGAGAGCAGGGGATTTATCTAGCTGGAGTCTAATATTCCTTTGGCTGCAGCAAAGGCTGCAGCACTTCCCGACTATCGGCTGGCGCTTTCACTCACACACTCTGTGATTGATGGGCAGAGAGTATAAACACCTCATTAGTGCCATAATTCACTGCTTAGGACTCAGGCTGGGCTGTGGGAGGGAGGGGGGAGAAAAGAGTTGAGAAAGTTTATTAAAGAAAAAAAATGGAAGAAGGAGAAGAACGGATGTAAAGGCCACACAAATCATTCCAGGGAGTTATCTGACCTGCTTTGAAAACTTTAATTGCTGATAATGGACAACCTGTTGGGTGGTATTTTATTAACACTAATAGATTTTTACGGGATATTTCTCACATTGCTCTCCCAGAGCCTGAAGAATACATTAAATATTAAAAGTTAATGCTCTTGGTTGCTGTTTCAAGGATGCCCCACCGATAACGAGCTTTCCCGCAAGTTAGAAACCAGGAGCAAGCATGAGCTGCCTCTGCCACTTACGGCCTCTGCAATAATAATGAGGAAAATACTTGCAGCCTGTGTGCACCTTGCAGCTGAGCTTCTCAAGCCTTGCCCAAATGCCCTGTGAAGGCAGTGCCCAGCCCTGAGCTGCTGGTAGCTGTATCTATTCTCCAATCCTGGATTTACAAGACTTGGAGACCAGAGTCCCACGCTGAAAGCAAATGCTCATAAACTCCCATATGCTACTTTACATTTCAGTTATTCAAAGCAGAGGCTGAACTGACAACCCATTCCTGTTTCTCAGGGAAACTCAGGTCTGAAATGGATGATATTTTTCTTTAATATGCCAAATGGTTTTATAAAAGTGCTGCTTCCACACTAATTTGTTGCAGAAATGACCCAGCTGTTCTGTTTCTGGAACAGAAATGGAAGCGTCTCCAGCTGTAGGCAGCAAGAAGAGTTTTGGAAGAAGCTCCTGACATCCCAAAGTCCTGCACACAGCATTGAACCCTGAAAGTATGGAAGAAAAGGTCACTTCCGTACTGTAAAAAGATGGATTCAAGAAGCAAATGCAGAGAAGTTTGCTGGAGGTGAAGTGAATTTGGAGCAGGATAAGCAGTAACCAGCTTGTGGTGAGTCAGAGCCCTTGTGTTGGAACTAAATACTCCTAATGCACCTCTGTGCTCAGGGAGCAAACCTGGCAAACTTCAGTGCCTTCTTCAGTCACATCAGCACTGTCAGCAGCCACAGCCTGGGCCTAGAAAGCCAAGTGAAGTTTGTTTGCCCTGCCCGGGCTGTCCCTTTTGAGTTGTGTCCTCTTCCCTGGCAGCAGCAAGGGCCTTGGGTTTGGATCTTGCTCTGACCGATGGTTGTGCAGCCACCTCCTTGTGCCAAGCCCAGCCCCATCCATGTTCCCTGGGACAGCCTTGGTGCAGTCTCAGTGAGCACTGCAGCTTTCCAGGCCTGCTTGGCTGGCAGCAGCTCCCCAGGCTTTTCTGTGCAGGCAGCCAGCTGGACCTCACCGAGAGCCTGTGTGCCAGCAGCCAGGCAGCCCACAGGAAGATGGGATATTGGGCAGGAATTGTTCCCTGGGAGGGTGGGCAGGCCCTGGCACAGGGTGCCCAGAGCAGCTGGGGCTGCCCCTGGATCCCTGGAAGTGTCCAAGGCCAGGCTGGACAGGGCTTGGAGCAACCTGGGCTAGTGGAAGGTGTCCCTCCCTGCCCATGGAATGGGATGAGGTCCCTCCATCCCTTGTCCCCAGTCCCTGTCCAGCTCTCCTGGAGCCCCTTTAGCCACTGGAAGGGGCTCTAAGGTCTCCTCAGAGCTGTCTCTTCTCCAGGCTGAACAGTCCCAATTCTCTCAGTGAATCTGAGTTCTGGCTGGATTTGGGAGGAAGTTGCTTACAGGGCAATGGGGAGGAAGGATCAGGAGACTTGGTGCAGTATTTGTTTCCAGAGGGCCAAATCCTTTGACTCCCATACTCCAGGATGTGCTTTGTTGCTGGACTGCTGCTGTTCAGCAATAAAATGATCTCAGTTACTTAAGGGGAATTGAGTGCTTGGTCACTTCTCCCCCTGCCAGCCCATCCGTTCTCCTGTCTCCCCTCCAACAACGACAGCTTTTCCTGATTGACCCCACAGGCTTACGAAAAACCTTTTTACTTAAACGTGTATTGACCTCAGTCCTGCTGCCCAGTGAATTATGTCACAGCTGGCTCTCTGAAAGTCATCAGTCAGGGCTCAGGCCCCGGGAGCTGTCTCCTGGTGACACGAGCCTTCATCCATGAAGGTTGTACCAGGTGCCTTCGTGTCTCTGGCAACTGGGAGGAGAACACCCTTTGTATGTTTTTTTTCTGTCATCATCCCATAGGCCCTGTGATTTTTTTTCTTTCCTTTGATTTGTTTTTTATTTCCCTTCCCCATCTGTCTTTGCACTGTGTATAAAATTTCCTTCCTTGCCTCGACCTCCCCTTCAAAGAGAAAGAAAAGGAAATTGTCAAATGTGACATCTTGGATGATCTTAGTTCTTAGGCAGTGTTAATTTTACCAGTCTTTTCTTCCTCCTTTCCTATTTGATTTTTGTGATGATTTGTTTTTGTTGTTTTCCTTGATGTGATTTTATGATCTGGACAAATGCACTGGACAAATGAGAAATTTAATGATACTAGAAATATTTCTCCTATCTTTTGTAATACAAAGTAATTCCAGTCGATCTTTTGCCCCATGACTTGGGATGTGCTGGCTTGTTGTCACTTTGTGGATGAGGGATGGGGAATACTCCATGAAATGTGAAGCAGCACCACAAATTCAATCAGCACTACTGTCTCTGTGCTAGGACTGATCGAGCAGGAAGGAGGGAACTCAGTCCACGACAGAGTTTGTAAAAGGAAGATTTGCGTTGTACTTGACTGAAACAGTAAAAATGCCCTGAGTTTTCAGGATTCCTGTTCTTTTGGGGGAGAAGGGATGGCATAGCTTGATCTTCCTTTTCTAACAAACCAGAGCAAGGCTTGAGTATCTCTTGCATAGGTGGCAGGGCCAGAAAAGGAGGGGTATTTGCTTGCTTTCCCACATCTCAAAATAGGGCTACATAAACAATTCTTGACTTTATTCTATCTATGCTGGAATATTCTGCTAACAAAGCTGGGAATGAAGAGCATATTTTTTAGTTCTTCTAGAATTAGTAGAAATACCCCTTTGGTGACAGACCCATTTCTTGTTGGAGATCTTGTAAGCCTGATTTGATATCTGTAGCGCATTCCTTTGATGCGCCACGTGAATTCTTCAGCTCAGGAATGTCTCGAGTTGGGGATATGTTACCTTTTCCTGCGTGTCTTGACTTCAGGAAATGCAGGCAGACGAGGCTGGTGATAGCTCTGACAATGTGCCTGATGCTGTGGCCAGACCTGGCAAGGCTGAGGTGAGGCCAGGGCTGCTCTTGGCTCCCAGTGTCCCCAGGGAGGCTGTGAGGAGCCTCGGCACCTCCAGTGCTCTGGATGGAGATCAGACCCCAAGATAACAAGGTGATGACAAGCACTTTCAGAAATCCTGACACACAGACAGATAAAAGAAATGCAGTAATACTGTGTAGAAATAAATCCTTCTCATTCTGCTTTTGATCTTCTGAGTTTCTTAAATATAAGAATTTTCTCATATAAGTTCCTTACATCATCCATAAGCTTATGGGCTGCATTTTAACAACCTTACAAAATATTACTAAAAGAAATTGATTCAGGCATTTGTTTTAAAGACACCAGATTAGGCACTATCTGTATTTAATCTGTAGGTTAAAATCCTCCCCCACAATGTTTGCAGTATAATATCTGTGGTACTGGCATTGCAGCACAGCCTGAAGAATGGAACTGGCTGGAAATTCCCTCATCTGCATAAATGCAAATGACTAAAGAAGTTGGACTGGTGGGGGAAAAATGAGTAGATTGTGGATTTTATTCTTCCTTTATTGATGTAAATTGCAGGCATGTGTAATGATATTTGTGATTTGAAAGTAGGCTGTGTCCCTTCAAAGAAAATGAGAGCTCATAAATTCTGGGAGATTAGAGATCCTGAGGCCCGATGTGGCAACGGCTCCGGCTTTATGGCATTCCTCAAGACAGCCAGGAGAGGATGTTCTGTGACCTGGCTTTTATGAAGATCAAAAGGCTTGAAACTGTTGAGAATAAGATTTTCACATCATGCAGGGGGAGACAGCAAGCTATCAAATGGGAGGAGGCTCTTTGAAGTGTGGAGATAAGGACCCTTCTAACCTTCAGTCAGGTATGAAAGCCATTTCCAGCGGCACGGGAGCGTGTCCTTCCACTGGACGCTTCGTGGAATAGCCCAGCTGAGTTCATTCAGGTAAACACCTGGCAGTGTCTCAGCCACAGGGAATGCTTGAAAGGACTAAAAGGACTGGGAAAATGAAAAAAATAATGTATGGGGGAGGTAGGAATTATATGTGCTAATATCTCTGGGACCAACGAGCCTGAGTCCAGCAAAACTCCTGCTCTGGGAGCTGGAGTCACAAGTGTGCTCCTACATGGATCATCTGTGTCTGAGCATGGGGGGCAGGTGGGAGCTCACAGAGAGCTTCTGGCTGGGAGAAAGCTGGAGAGAGACACAAAGTACCTCACACCTCTGTGTTCTGGCCAGGGAGCTGAGCCAGTGCAGGCACAGGCCAGGGAGAGCTGTGGGAGAAGCATTTGTGGAGCACAGCACCACTTTCCCGGCTGTCCCTGAGCTCCCCATCTAGCACAAACACTGACATGTTTGTTCATTCCCTTCTCAGATTCCTCAGAGGGGCTGGCATTGGCAGCTGCATCATCGTGGTGCCTTGAGAAAACACTTCTGCACAGTATTTCTCATGTAAGCAAAAGCTCTTAGCACTGAAAATCTTCCCAAAAAAGGATTCCCCTGAGCTGGTAAGAATAATTTCTGGTCACATTTATAGAAGTTTAAATGGCATCTAGACAAGATAAATATCCTTAGTATTTTGTCATCTTTGTCCTGATGAACTAAGGATATATTTTCTTCTGCATAATGACTTTCTAAGAGAAAACAGCTAAACAAGACAGAATAAAAATAAAATTTCATGACAGATGCTGTTGATACATGTGTTTCCTCTGTAACAAGCCCAGTCCTTGGCTGACAATAAAATAGTGATTGTCCTTGGCCAACATCTTGAAAGCTGAAGGTGAAAACAGAGTGGTGGGAATCACATGGCTTTGTAATTCATGTCCAAGCATTGAATTCCCTCTCAACAACATAATTTCTTTTTAAACCTTGTCATAATTATCTCAGCTTGCATTGATACTCTAGGAACTGTTTTATGTAGAATTGGTCAGAAATAATTTGATAATCTGGTTCTCCTTGGAAAATGTCATTTCCTGTTGGAAATAGTTGAGGAAATTACAATGATTTGGTACTTTCATGTCTTCTTCAGAGAAGAAGAGCTTGACTGAGTTGTAGCCATGGGTTTTATTGAGGGGTTCTTTTTCTTTTCCAGTGTTTTTGTTTCTTTTTCTAGTCATGTTTAGTTGTGTATTAGACTTTTCCGATGTGTTTCAGTGAGTCCAGAAGGAAATTGTGCAGGGAATATTGAGATTTTGAGGGTTTTCTTCCAAAGCAAAACACAATTAATGGAAGAATGAAGTTGCACCAAATGGAACTTCCATTGTTTCCCTCCTCCCAGCAGCACTGTTACACTCAGAGCCTGTCCTAAGCGTGGGTTACAAATATTCCAGCAGTAGGATTGCAGAGGGAGCTCCTCATTTCTCTGAGCAGTGTTTGCTTCTTCTTTCTGCTGACTGTCCAGGTTTTGTCATCCTTCTCAAAGCAGCAGTTTCCCAAATACCAGAGCAGAGAGGAGTGTGTTGTGACCCTTCCACTCAGCAGTGTAATGAATGGGATCCTGCTCTAACGGGCCCACAGATCTGATTCACAAGGAATTTGCTGTGTCCCTGTATCCTTTCAATCGTAGGGTTTCAAACCAAAGCAGAGAGACACACATCAATTCTTACCTTGTCATTTAATCTGAGGTGAGTCCAGTGTGACCCCTGAGTGCCTGGAGCTGATCCAGCTCAGTGGCAGGAAGAGAGTCCTGGGAAACAGCACAGGATTGCTGGGATTTGCAGGGATCTGCTCTGCTGCCCTTGCAGTCCCTGGGGCTGCTCTGGAGGAGCTCCTGGGTGACTGGGGATATTATTAGGGCCTGGCACAAGAGAGGTAGGAGCTTGTCAGTGTGCTCCCAGCAGAAAAGCTGCTGTGAAAAAACCTTGCTGTGGGCTTTGAAATCTGAACTGCAGCCAGTTCCAGCTGAGGGATGTGACAGGCACCTTTTGCTGTGAAGTTGCCATCTGAACAATGACAGTGTTGTGTGGTTTGGGGGGACGGGGAGCAGTGGGAAGGAGAAGTGTCTGTCGTGGCTGGGATTGGGCTCTGGGAGGGACCAGCCCAGGCCCTTGGCCTTTCCTAAGCCTTCACCTCAACACCCACAGTTGGACTTGTTTTGAGGGGACACATGTGCATCCCAAATTTCCTACTTTGGCAAGCTCAGTTTGGCTGGGCCATCTGGCTGTGCTTCTGTTCCTTTGAAAGCTTTGCCTGATTAAAAAGTCCTGGGAGTTCAAGAAGGAAAGTTGCAGGAGGGGAACAGGAAGGGGGCTTGCTAAGAGATGTGCTGTTCCCTAATCAAATAATTGCCAAAAGGAGCTCACAGCTTGTCACAACCAGGGAGATTCTGCTGCTAATATTCACTGCAAAGCTGCTCTTCCCAGGACCATGCTTCCCATCCCCAAACCCAGCTGTGCTGTGCATGTGCTGCACAGCTCTCCCAAAGTCCTGTCACGGAGGGTGAGAGTTGGAATATATTCATCCAAATTACAACATCTCCTCTTTTGTTTTCAATTTGTTGGGACAAACAGCTTCCCTGTTACTATTTATGATTTGCCACTCCTGTAAGAGCCCAGCTGAAGTCATTGCACTGAGTCAGAGCTGGTTTGGTCTGAGAAATGCTTGAGTTAACAGCACAGTGAATGTGGAGAGGAGCAGAGGAGGAAGGAGAGGCTGGTACCTGTTGTGTCCCTTTTACAGCTGGGGAGCTGAGGCCTGGCAATGGAACAATTTGCTGTCAGTCTAAAAAAAGAGATGATGGCAGGATCAAGACAGCAACTCAACTCTTCTCCATTCGAGACAGAAACACCTTTTTTGACCAGTATTTTTAGTGACAAATGAAATACCCAGCCTGAGAAATGCCTGGTGTAAAGATCAGGGATATTTATGAGCCAGGTCCTGCTGTCTTTGGATTTGCTCCTGCATAAGCATATTGGAGGTGAGGGCTGCTCTTTCCCCACCCAGGAACCCCAGAGCATCTCAGACATCTCCGGTTTACCGTTTGTCAGGGGTTTGCTTGGACTCTTCATGCAGACACTGCTCCAATGAGGTGAAATCCTGGTAGTGTCTGAAGCACTGAAATGCCATGAGGACAAAAAGGCATATCTATGGGTGCCAAGCACAGGTAAAGCTCCAACAGCATTAGCCAGTTATTCAAACTCTTCAGTTACAGGTTTAGAGTGACCCTCACTTTTGGGCACCCTACCTGAGATGCATTAGGGCTGATATTCAGGATTCCCATGGGTGCTGAGGTCTAAGGGATATTTTGGGTCTGGTTGTTGTGAAACTTGTGGTCTTATCATGGACCTTGGATTTTTATCTTATCATGGCAAAACAAGCATTCTAAGAGACTTCAGGAATTTACCATGTGCTTTGTTCTGGCCTAAAATAGGATCTGCCCCAGCCACGGATACAAAGCCCAACAGTCCTTTGGGTTTACCCAAGTGATGGGTCTTACATGGAGAGTGAAAAAACTCACAGTTAGGCTTGTGTTCTTGTAAGGAATAGAAATCATTAAAATCTGGGGACAGGGAAGTGTAATTAGTGACTGGGTTACTTCAGAGCCAGGTTAAACCAAAGCTGGCAACAAGGCCTTGCCTAGATTTCCCTGTGGACACAGATTTTAGATGAACTGCACCAACCCCCTGATAGGGGTGACAGCCTGGTGTAACACACTGGTGGCCAGGAGATAGAAATAAACTGAAGTAGCAGTTGACTTTTTCCCAAAAGAGTAAGGAGGTACTCAGATAAACAGCTGTGTGACCCCAAACACTGAGACATCAATGTCTCTTCTTCACTCTGCTCTCAGTTTGTTGGATGGATGTGGCACAAGTGCCTTTACAAATCTGTTACAAGCCACAGATATTTTCATGTGTCCAGCACTGTGGTGTAGTAAGAAGCAATACAAATGCTATTTGCTGTTTGCTACAGGAAGGAGTGAGGTGAAAAAGCTCAGCTGCCAGATGAGGCATCCGTGTGGAGGCTACACCACATTCCAAGAGGCTGTCCATACCCATCTCCCAAGGGTTAGGACTGTGCTGTTGCAATTCTTCGTGAGGTCTTTCTTACACAAGTATTACACTTAGAAGAGGCCATTTGTATAAATCCCTCTTCTTTCTCCAGCTGCAATACACAGTGTTTGCACCTTATTATCAGAGAGAGACCCAGAGCACAGGCTAGAGTATAACCAGATAAAGCAGAGTCTTGGGAGATCTCTCCCCATTCAGAACAGCTGAAAGAATTTTGTTTGGAAAGCCAGGCTTGGGAAGGGAAGGAAAGGACAGGGGTGAGGAAGGAGGAACCACTTTAAGTGTAAAAATGTCTGACGGGAGAGGGGAAGTGCGAGGTTTCAAGGCTATGTGAGCACGTGTGAGCAGGGCTGAGGGAGCTGGATTTAGGCTAGAGACGAGCCAACAGGCAAGGAATTTGCTCCAGACAGAGTCCTCCCTAAACCCTGTGTGCTACTACAGCTAGCAATCATGTCAATAGGGTTTAAAAGGTGCTTCAGAGGAATTGGGAAGCAAAGACAATTAAGGTGGGTGGCTGAGGGAGGAATGGAAAGCCCAGTGGTTACTGAGTGAGCCTTGAGTGTGATGAGAATCCTGGCTGTGCTCCAGTACAAGATTTCCTATCACATTAATTATGTTGCAATGGGCTCCAGGGTTTTCTGTGATTCAGACTTGGTGTATCAAAAATCACAGATGTACACAGACATCAGTGGTGGGGTAAGAGATAATCTTGCTGTGTTGTCTCCCAGCCTTCCATAAAGATATCCTCAAAGATGAAGCCTGAGATTCCTTGGTGCTGTTCCCTCTGTGCAAGTGGGCAGGACGTGAGTGATCTACAGGGAACAAGGAATGATCAGTTCTTGGAAATATCATGTTCCCCTCAAAAATTAACTCCATCCCCTTTCCTTTCATTAAAATACATATGCTCTTGGATGGCATTTTTGTAACACTGGAAGGTGTTACTTGAAAAGTGTTTCTTGCTTTGAAAATATGGAAATGTGGTTACTTAAACCTACATGAATATAGTAGGAATGTAGTGGTATTGTCACTCTTTGTTGTGGGCAGAGCTCTTGGCAGGTATCTCATGAAATTGTATCTGTTCAAACCAGGAAAACTGAGGTGAAGACTTTCTCTCCCTCCCCTCCAACTCTCTCTTTTTCCCTCCATCTGGGTGCACTGGCTGGCAAATGCCTTTGAGACCATGGAAGGACAGAAAATCAGAGTGGAATAAGTGAGGTCTGGGAAAGAGAAGTCATGCCGGAGGCAATTCCGTGCTGAACAGCAGTGAAACAAGAGCAAAAGCCAGAAAATACTGACAAACAGAAAAGGAACGAGTGAGGAGCTGCCCCAGCACGGTCTTGTAGTGAAGAAAGAGGAGCAAGGAGAGTCTGATGCTGACTTTTCCAGTCATGCCTGTGCCACAGTTGCCTTCTGTCACCTAGATATGAGGTAGATGAGGTAGAACATCTCCAAATAACGCCTAAGTCACCTTGCTGGCTTCTGTAGAGGGGGAGATCCGGGTGTAACCACCACCCCTCCCTGGGACAGGATGTCTTGCAGTGTATGGGGCCAGGATTGCTTTAGACCTGGGATGTGAAGGCTGTAAAGCCTGGCTTTTACTGAGGCAGTCAGAGTAGGAATGAGGTTGGGTTTAGAGTCTCTTTTATCACTGAAGTCTGGAGGTGTAACCTCCAGAGGACAGAAAACCACCAGAATCTTGGTCACTGTGACCACACCACTGTCATTCCCTTTTCTGCTAGAGGTAAAGACTAAAGCTTTGTGCTGGCCAAGGAATTTCTTCAATCAGGAATTAGTCTTAGGAGACTGATTCCAGATGCTTTTTTTCTAACCAAAAGTAAACAGAAGAGAAGAGAATCAGGTCCTTTCTGGAGTACCCACCTGCCCTCCCAGCACTGGCTGGAAGACTTGGAGCATCCTCTACTTGTGCCTCCTCTCGTGTGGCCAAAGCAGAGTTAAGGCTCCTGTCCCTCTCTCCCCCCAATAAAAGTGCATTATGGGATTCTCCTTCCTGCCTCTCCCTCCTCTCTCCAGAGCTGTGTGTTTGAAATGATATCTATTTCTCTTTGTGACAGCACACCGTGACTGCCGCCTTGACATTGTGCCGAGCTGACATCCCAACCGGTCTGACACTGATGCCTTTGGGCAGAAATCAGAGCCGGTTTGCTCCATGGCTCCGTGCAGCCACGACGCCCGTAGCGCCTCGCGGAGCCCCCAGTGCCCTGCCGGGGAAATGGAGCGAGCACGTGGGCCCCAGATGAACTCCGGGGAGAGCGCAGGCGTTACCCGCGCTCGTCCTCCTGCCCGTTCCCAGCTTTAAGTGTTCACATTCACATGGGTTTATTTATCTCTATTTCCCCCCCTTTGCTCTCCCTTTTTCCCTTGCCTGTGAGAGGGTTGGTTTCCTGTTTCTCCCCCGGCTGCAGAGTCCTTGGGGAGCTGGGTTTCCGTGAGCTGGAAAAGGAGCGCGCAAGCGTCTGATCAGCCCTGTTTAGTGTTGAGAAAGATCTAATGGGTCCTGGCTTCTGGGACCATTACCTGTCATTTACTTTTATTAAGTCAGTGATGAGAAAGTTTAAAATTAAAGGCTTTGTAAATTGGATTCCAGTTCTAAAGGAAGGCAGCAACCAGGAAATCAGTGCCTATGCTTGCAGATGGACCACTGGGAACAACACCAGACTGGGGCATTTCTCTTCAGCTGCTTTGACAAAGGTCCTGTGCCAGGGCATGGAGGGGACAAGGCCTTGGGGTATTTGGAAGCCTTCAGCTATATGAACCATGTAATCCCTCCTTTGCCACCCTACTCGGGTTCAGACCTCCTGTTCAGGAGCAAGGGTGGTCTTCTGGTTGAGCCACTACCCAGGCTAGGAGCTCTGTTCCAGCTGAAGTAATCCCAGGCAGGTCATGTCATCTCCCCATGGTTCATTTCCTGGTTTATGAGGAGAAGGACCTTGTGCTGGTATTGATTTTGTTTCTTACCTGTTGCCTGGTTTGGGCACTCAGCTCTTTGGGGACTCTTTTGTGCACTTTTGTGACTCTTGTGCTCACAAGAGAAGCTCCAACTCCTTTGGGTGTTCCAGGTAAAAATAAAGACTTTGTTAAGTCTGTAGCACAAAGCAAGTAAAGGGGATGAGCCACCTAGTTAAGATAAACATCTAATTCTTAGGGGTTGTAGCATTGTTGTATTCTCTGCTTTTGAGACTTAATCTTTGAATTAACCACCCAAACACTCTTGTGAGTGAAACATCCCAATTGCACTAAAGCAGTGCAGCTAATTACGGTGTGACAGGGAAGCTCAGGGGCCAACCCCAACCAAGAGCTGCTGTCACTTCTGTTTTCTCAGCTGAATAAAAGGCTCATGGTGACATTGCTCTGATGAGAAGCAGCATGAACTAGTGGTCATAAGTACAGTCTGGGAATCCAAATTCTTGGTTATTGTGTCTCAGTTTGTCTTTGACTGGAATGACATGGGAGAAGTCACCTGAGGTCAGGATTTTAGGCTACCTTGTGTCCCTCCTTGCATTGTTAAATACACAAGTTGTGCTTACACAGCTTTGCATGAAGATTTGAAGTGCACATGGTGACTCTGAGAGGTAGAGTACAGAGCTCCACCAAAGCACAGGGCTTAGCCAGTTAGTAGGAGTTTGCAGAATTAGGTGTTTGTCTCCTGAAGGCAGAATGAAACAGAGATTCCCTTTAAACTCATGGTTTCTTGGAAAAGTTCACCTCAGGTTCTCCCTGCATGGCTTGGCAGTTTTCACCTCCCTGTGTTTTACCTGTGTTGTTATCATTATTGTTATTCCATCATACTGTACTTACTTTTAACAGAAGTGTTATTTGGGAATATTTGGAGGGGATACCCTCTGCCCATCCCCTCTAGCACCCCTATAGCCAAGCTCCAGGTGTGAGTCCCCACTTTCAGGAAGATTCCCCTGTTTTTAAAGAACCAGGACTGAAAGCAGAGGCTCACGCCATACAAATCCACACCTTTCACCTTCTGTCCCCAGAGACATTCCAAACCACACCGGCAGGAGGTGGGAAAATATACCCAGAGGAAACTGTGACAGGGAGGGGTGGCTAAGGAGGGGCAGGGAGTAGGCACTTGGACAGCCCTGGGCCCAGGAATTCCGGCCAAGTGGGGCTAAGCTGGTGTTAACTCCAGGCCATGCTCCCTGGCTGTCCACAGGCACAGCAGCTCCTTGACTTCAGCAATCGCCAGGTTCCCTTGAAGGACGAGTGATGCCTCTCCCAAGTTTCTCTGCTAGGGATGTGAGGAGCTGATCTCTGGGTTATTCAGTGGTTTCTTACATCATTCCTACGTTCCCAGCCGTGCCACAAGGCTTTCAGACGGTAATCTGGGGAGATTTTATCAAATGTAAAATGTTCCTAGACATTACTGGAGCCAAGATGTAATGATCCAAGGTTTTTGTTCTTTAAATTCCCCTGAAAAACCACAGGCCCCAAAAAATTGTTGCAAGGGAACTGAGGAGTTTTAAGAAGGAGGCTGAGATCTTGTGCTGGACTGAGCCATTCTCAGGGTGGTGGTGGGAGAAAATGTTTCTGTAAATCCTGTGTTGCTGGCCTTGTAAGGTCTGGACTGAATCTCTTGAGATGAGCAGCAGCCTCTCCACAACACCCACCCCCTGGTTTCTGCTGCCTGGTGAGAAGTGTTGCCAGAGGAGAAGGCAGCAGGACCAGGCTGCTTTGTACCTCACTGCCCCTGATTTCACAGAATCACAGAATAAGCTGGGTGGAATGTTGGGAGCTTTGGTATTGGTTTTAATTGTGGCTGTTCCCATTTTTGTGAAGACAATTCCAGCCCAAAATCTTGCTCAAAAAGACCAAACTCATGGTCCCCTCAGGTAACAGAGCTCTCTTAGGATCATCCATGCTGGGACTGAGGACCTGGTTTACAGGATCTCAGTGCTTGGAAAGGCCTTAAAACCCTTTACAGAGGGACAGTAATTCCTGAGCGACACAAAGTCTCCCTGGTACATTTAAATCTGCCAGACCAGGACGAGACCATCCCTGCTTTGATGCTTTGGATTTCTGTACCTGTTGAAATCCCCTGAACAAATGGTGCCATTAATTACGAGGCCTGGCTTTGAGGAATGGTGCACAGGGGACAACATTTCATTTTGTCTGGGAGGAGTAGGCAGGATGGGGCATTTCAGAGTGTTCAGTGATGCAAGAGAGGTCCTGGGTGTTGCCTGATCAAGGGGAAGTTGCTTCCTCTCTCTAGAGTGCTGTAAAGTCAGTGTCAAGTCACTGTGGCATCTGGGTTATGTCACCTGCTGAGGGGGCTACCCTTTGTACATCAGATTTGCTCAGACAAAAGCCAAGTCAGCCCTTTATCTGAAAAGCTTTTAGAATTTCTCTTAGGGTTGCAAATAATTTTGTCCTACATGACTTCTGCCTGCCCCATCCCCAGGCCACTGAGCAGAGCAATGAGTTTGGGGTTCAGGTGAGACACATGAGATAGGGGAAGGCCATGGGGTGTTCTCAGGGAGAGCCCCAGGATCCTACCTTCTGGTTTCCCCATATGCTTTTGGAGCTCCCAAAACAGAAGTTGATCATATGACAACATTGTAAGAAAGGCTTGTTCCTGAAGTGCTGATTGAGTTTCTTATTTGTGAGGATCATTATGTTTTGGGGCTGGGAGGTCATGTTCATGCCAAAAAGGTGAATTCAGTTTGGAGACGCCTGAAAGTTTTGTTGTGTACAGACAACACACTCCTTGTCGTTTCAGTCTGATGAATTGCAGCCATCTGAGAACATCTCTAGAGGGTTTTCACAAAGGGCTTCTGCACAGGATAAAGCTCTGTTAGAAGACTCTTTCTGGGACAAGAGGGCTGCTTTCAGGACTGTGGGTGATAGCTTTGTCAGCTGATGGGGTTGGTGGAAAACAAGACCATTCAAAAGGGAAGGGAAAAAGAAGGAAAGTCAAAGATAGTGCCATCAAAACTAAGGATAATGGGAGGAGAGTATTCACTCCTTTAAAGCTCCCAGAATGACAAGGAGCAAATGGGAGTGCATGATATTTTCTTGTGGTCACAAGGAATCTCAGCAAAGATAGAAGGCATGATTCCTTTTAAGTGAGTTTGGTTTACACTGGAGATATTTACATGATTCACTCATCCATGTTCCAGTTTAGTGATTCACTTCAGGATAAACTGAATCATGCCTTGGGAATTTCTTATTGCTGACTTTAAAGGTTTTCTGATGAGACTGGATCAGGTGATGAGATCTGTGCTGCATCCATCTACCTGGGTCAGAATCAGACACAGAAACATTCAGTTTTGTGCACATGGTTAAATACTCACATAAAGGGTGAAACTCCAGGTACCTGGTACTCAGGGAACCCTAAAAACAAGGCATGGAGTGAGATGAAGAGGCAGAAGAAACCTTATCCAGGTCTTGAGAATATACTGGTTTTGAAACTAAGAATTTAAGTTCTTTTCTTAACAAAGAATAGAGTTCTTTTAGTAAGAAATTTCTGTTTAACTTCATTGATCTTTCCCAATGACATTGCACTGAAAAGTTTCCTGAACAGCTCTTACAAAGAGGCCTTGGAGTCCGGAGGATGGACAGAACACTTCAGGTAATGAGTCTGAAACAGGTAAAAGGAAATAAGTTGTGACCTGGCTGGCTGAACAGATTGCAGAAGGCACTGCCAGGGAATCCAGTGGCCAAAGGCACGAGTGTGTTGCAGGTACATTTAGGGGTGTAACTGGAGGGTGGCTCCCTGGATGGCTGAGCTGGTTACCCAATGAAGTTATTAAGCAAATGAGTGTAGTGGGAGGCAGGCAGAGCAGGGGCAGATCAGTGCTGGGCAGGCCTCAGTGTTGTATTCCCCTTCACACAGTGGCTTTTGGCAGAGATCAGTATCGAGCTGCACTGAGTTTTGGTCCAATGGCATTTCTGATGCTTGTTCTAAGGACTTGGCCTCTTGAGACAGTTTTGGAAGGTGACCCAGGGTTTGTCCAGGCTGCCCTTGAGCCCTGTGTGCACACACTGACCTGCTGGCCTGTCTGGGATGTGGCTGTGTAGTGCCCAGACACCATTCCTAAAGCCATATGGGATTTAGGGGATCCTCCCTTTTCTTGGGGCACACAATGGCCCAAACCAGGCAATCCTCCTTGTGTTAGTACTTCCCAAAAATGCCGAGCAGGGGATAAACTCCAGCGCTGTGTTTTCCAAACAGACTCTGAAACCAAGAACGAGAGACAAGAACCTTCCTCCAGCCCCTTCTGTCATCTGGGCATGCTCGTGTGCCACGTGTCACTACCAACAGTTGGGACATCTGGAATGGGTTCATATGAGTCCATGGGGTTTGGATCCTTGTGCGTGGGAAATCCCTCATCCTCTGCTCGTTCCCCTGACAGGCAGCTCCTGCCTCCGCATGACAACACACAGACAGATCCTCTGCACAGTTAATGGGGGAGGATGTTCTGATTGGGATCCAAAATCGTTCTCACAGTAACATCTTCTGATGTTTAGCCCTCCAGATGGGGCAGGATCTTACATCTAGCACAGGCTTACCATGCATAAACCACTAGAAAACAATTATTTTGTTAATTCAAGGCAAAACCTGCTCTCATCCTCCTTGGTTTTACACGTGATTAAATCCATTGATCCAGTTTCTCCCTCACCACACTGGAGTCTTCCCAGCTGAGGATCTATTTCTCACCTCCCAGCTGAAAGACACCTGACCCAGGTGAGCATACACCTGCAATCCAGCCTGGGCAAGGGATTTAAACACATCCTGGCTGAAACTGGGCCTAAGAGTGGGTGAAACCTGGTGCTGAGGGGGCATGTGAAGTGAAAAACACATAAAAAATAGGTAGGGCATAAACTTGGAGCCATTGTTTACTACCTTTTTATGTGGTTATATGGCAGCTGTCTGACCTCCTCACCTAATTTGCAAATAATCTTGTCAGGACAAATTAGCCCATGCTAAGCCTGTGCTGTTGAGTCTCGATGGTTATCAGCACTTGCCCTGGTGAGTTTTAAGGTAGTTCTGGTGTCTCTGCAGTGTGGTGGAGTCCCTGTGGCAGTGACTGCAGTGCTGAGAGGCTTTTCTATTAACCAGAATGAATATGCACAAACCCTCTTCTACAGAAACCTGGAATTAATGGTTTTCTGAGCTCGTTTCTTTCTGGCCATTTTCGCTACAGGGGTGAGTGTTGAAAATAAAGATTTAAACTCTATTTTAAAGTGCAGCTCTGAACACTGTGAATTGCTTAATTCATCTTAATAGAGGTGTTCACTCTGAACCCAAAAAGCTTTTAGTTGAGATTTAGCCTGTGGTTTGATGTTACAAATTGCTTGGTGGTAAAATTGGTTTAAGACACTGTTGTCTCCTGGCCTCTTGTTCCTGCTGCTCTGCTGGCACAGCCACTCCTGTGGTTGGGAACCAGGTGGGAGGAGCCCGGCTTGGAAAGGGGAAAAAAAGGTTTCATGTGTTTGGTTTTTTGTTTGTTTGTTTGTTTAAAGCAGGAAAGTTCCTCTGTCTGGTTCAGTGCCTGGTCACAGCGAGTTTTCCTGGCACAAGTGAGTGGAAAGAGCACTTTGGCATGGAGAGGAAATGAGCAGCAGAGGGTGAAAGGTGAGCAGCAATTACTGGTGCTGGGAATGCCCCAGTGTACTTTAATATCAGCCCATGATCTGCAGCTGATCTCAACATGGGAGAAATGCTCAAATACCTTTCAAATTGTTGGGTTTAATCTTTGCTTTTAGGTGTCCTGGCAGACACTTCCCATTTGTGTCCTTATCTCCCAGTCTTCAAAGGCTTCCCAGCTACTGTGCCCTGCAAGTTCAAAACCCTGCAGCCCTCTGGGACTGGAAATGTGGCAAGGAGCATGAGGATTGGAGCTGAATGACAGTGTAAGTATCAGCTGGCACTGCAAGGAATGTTTCCTTCATTTCCAGAAGGAGTTCATTGAGAAAGAACCTGTTTTAATAGAAGTGGAAGCTGGGTTTCCACGGTGACTTTCTCAAATTTAGGAGATCTTGTCCTTTAAATCCAGTTTGCCATGGGACATAAAGTTCATTTGCTATAGACCACATCAAGCCAGCTGAGCCCAGAGAATAAAACGGTGAGGTGCCTGGGAAACCAAAAAAAATCTGTAAAAACCAGACTTTTGTGGCACCAGAAAGTGGGAAATTATTCATATTGGAAATTTGTCACCCCACTCCCAGTAATGGAGTTGCCTGATATATAAATAAATTCCCTGCAAAGACTGAAAATACCAAGCCAACCCAGAGCAGTGGAATACCCAAATGATTTGGTTAAAGAAATACTTGTTTTGTTTAATAAATTATGATGGTTTTGCTAAAATTTCCCTTTGCAAATTAGCGTTGTACTTGACAGGAGAAAATTGGAACCTCCAAAGCCTGTGAAAAAGTGTGTCTGCCTTCAATCCACATCCACAGAGCAAAATTCAAATAGTTCCCATCAGTATGTGGCATACAAGTGGAAAGGGCAGCTTAGCAGAGTTTCTTTGGTTATAAATAGTAATGTAAATATATATTATACTGCAGTGACACAGCTGGAAATCTCAGGTCTCTCCCTTGATTAACATATCTCATTAGTGGGACTGCTGGGCCCTGAAGTGTGGAGTTTGCTCCAGACCTCAGTGGGAAACTTGTGCTGGCAGTGGGAAACCCATTTCCCTCCCCATCCTTCCCCTGCAATGGCCAGTGCTGTGAGAAAAAGCAAGAGATGGAGAGAGGAATCTCAGATTTCTTCCCAGTGACACAGACAGAGGCAGCTCAGGGGAATCCTGCCCAGCAGAGGTTAATGTGACCCACATATAATTGTGTGAAAAGATGCCACTCTGCGCCTTTGTCAAAGAGGCTTCTCGTTACAGCCCGAGCTCCCCAGCCCCTTCAGCAAGGCACAGTTTTCTTGCATTAAATCACCACTGCCCTCTTGCCAGCTGCTTAGAGTTTGCACATTATACAGAGGAGATGGCTAATATATATTTATATATTTTTTAAAATGTGACAGATTGTCTTGTAACATATGTGGTACTGCCTTGAAATGAGCTCCGTGCTTGTGATGGCCGAGCCAGCGGCCCCTCTGTGGGTGTGTGTGTGTGTGTGTGTGTGTGTGTGGTTTGTGTTTTATCCCTTCTGCTGGAAATCTGAGAGCCTGGGACACTGGAGCTTTTCATGTTGCTTTTTCTCTGAAATATTCATGACGAGTTGATGACCTTGATTCTTTGATACCTGCCATTTATTTCTGTGCCACTGCTGATAACTGCTGCTAAGTACATATGTCAGTGCCATGGTTGAGTGAGTGGGATGATAAGGAGAGGGAGGGCATCTCTGGGATTCTGGAATAAGATTACTTTAGAAACTCTGAGGGCATTTTAGGAGCCTGCCATGCCATCTTATTCACCCTACTTGGGTTTTTCTGACTAAAGCCTGTTTTCTTTGCTTCTCCTCCAGCTTTTCCTTCTGACTTGGAAAGCTGCTAGGTCGCTGCTGCTTTTCTCAAAGATGATCCTTGGCTCGCTGTCAAGTGAATTGCTAATGAATTAGTTACATTTTTTAAAAAGAGATGTGAGTCTGGGGACACCCATGGAATTCTTCCTCAGCCAGAAACAGATCCTCATTGAAATGGACTCCAGGAAGTTGGATTAGATGATGGGGGCATTTTGGTGCCCTTAAAGACAAGGAGAGATGAGGGTAGAGCAGAGGAAGGCATGAAGAGTAGGCAAGCAGGTAAGCACCAGAATCACCTTGCAAGGGTGACATTTAAGCAGGCCAATCTCGTTAATGTTTGTGAAACCATCCTGTGGAAGGAGTCAGACCTGCCAGGTGCAAGGTTTTGAGGGTGGGGGGTAAAATCACTGACAGAAAATTGACAAAATAATTGAGTGTAAGGGGAAAGAGTTCCTGAGTGAAAATTAAGTCCAACCTGAACCAGTTTTCACTGACATTGCTGGATCACAGGGCCAGTGTGGTTCCTTTTGACTGCACATGATTCTGTCATCTTTTGGAGGCTTAACTGGTGTCAGGGCCTGGACTCATCCCACTTAGTTCAGTTGTTCAGCTGAAATATGGGATTGGGAGACCCTGGGCTGGCTGATGTGCTGTGGGTTCTGCAGTGGTGACCTGGGGAGTGAAGGCTGGTGCTTTCACCCTCATTCAGACTGGGCTTTGGATGGAAATTGCAAAGTTCAGATGGAGGCAGCTGGCCCCCGTCTGTTGGATGCTGAAGATGAGACTCTGGTGGGGAGATGTATTGACAGAGTTTTCCTTCACCTGAACTGTGAAGTGAGGGAAGCCAGAGCAAGGGAGACAATGGAGAAGAACCTCTGCCTTGGACTCTCTTCTCACCACATTTCATACAGATAATTGCAGCACTGTCTCTTTTCTGGGCTATCACTTTCCTCTCTCAGAAGTTACAGCACATGGCTGTACTGCAGTGTGCATTCTCCTGAAGATCACTTCCCTTCCCTGTGAGAAAATATGGGGAAAAGAAAGAGGACACAAGGATGGAAGTAAAATTAGCAAGGCCTAAGGGGCTTCTGCATGTGCTTGTTGAACTGCAGCATCCTGGAGAGGCAGGAGATAAGGTGGCTCAGGGAATGCAGCCCAGTCCAGAGAGGCATTTATTTAAGATTGATATCAAACCATGGAATTGTGAGTGGGAGGATTTTTGAGGAAGGAACAGGATGTTGCCAGGAGGCAGGGAGGGAGGCTGGCTTGAATGATTTATTGTGGGGGTCAGTGGCAGGAAGTCACTGGAGATATGTGATGGTCTGAAACGCAGGCCAAGGAACCCGCGTGCGGACACTGTTTTATACTCGAGATTCTGGCTCCTCAGAACAGGGCCAACAAAATGACTGGGTGGTCTAATTTAGGGTCATCCTTGGTGGTCCTGCATGCGTGTGTTTTGGTCAGCTTCCTTGTCTGTGTGTGTCTCTGTGCACAGTGACCCATCCTGCTCTGGGGTCTGTTACAGAGGTTCTACCACTAAAAAACATTTCACTGTACTTGCAAGAGAGATTTCAGGCCTTTTTCAAGGCAAGCAGTCATTTGGTGCTTGCACAGATAATTGTGCACATGGGGGAATGAAGTAGTGATGTTTATTATTAGGCTTCCCTCCTCCCCAAAGGAAAATTCCCTGTGACCAAACAAATGAAGAGACTGGCAAGAGCAGAGGGGTTGTGATCGGGAATGATGTCTGGGGCCATAAACAGCATTGGAGAGTCCAGCTGGATGGAAATCTGGAACTGTCAGTGTGAAATCTGCAGCTCCATGGCATTGTACCAGGCCAGTTATCTCGAGCAGGACTCCTGCAGGTGGCCGTGCTTTTTGATACTGATGGCTGTGAATAAATTATTGATCATTAAGCACAGCCACCTTCTGTCTAACCTACTTCTGAGTGCCACTTCTGTGTAGTGTGCTGTCCTGTCTTCTGACCCGGTCAGACCTGGAGTCCTCTTGTGTCAGGAGCAGCTGTCCTTCCTGAGAAGAGAGACATTGTCACAGAGAAGCCTCAAGTGGAACAGGAGCGTGAAAGGATTTTGGCTCCCTGGGAAATGCAGTGTGGTGGGGAAGGGAGCAGTGCTTTGGAGTGAGTGGGAGGGTGCCCTTTGGCTTCAGGTGACCTTAGATGACTTGTCAGGGCTCACAGAGGAAAGTTAGAGCTCAGGAACGGGACCAAGTTCGTATCTTCTTCGTCGGGGTGAACATCCAGACAACTCTCCCACATCCCTGTTGAGCCTCTCATTACTGCAGGCTCGGCTGTGTTGTGGTTTCCCTCAGAGCATCCTCCCCTGCTGCTCTGCCTTTGTTCCTTTCTGCAGCTCTTTGGGCTGTCCCTGCTGATAATGGCTCTGATTAGATCGACACGAGGGGTGACAGCTGAGCTTTTCATGCTGTCCTTTTATCTAATGTCCCCCAGCTCGTGGTCCTGTTGTCCCTGCACAGCTCGGTCTGTGGTGGTGTTCACTCTCCTGCTTACACTCAGTGAATGATTTATCATCTGTTATCAGTAGGACTCTGTACAATGTCCAGGGACGATGTTTTCTTCCATCTGGTTCCAAGCTGGTGGAACACCCTTCCATATGGTTTTCACATGTGGTTCTCCTAGATACCTCCTTTCTGGTTTTTCCCCTCTGGATTCATCATTATGCAGTTTGTCTAACAAGTACACTTTGTTTCACTTTATAAATTAACCACACACATTAATTAAAACTTCAGCAAATGCGGATATTTCTTAAATGACAGAGAAAACCTCCCCAGCTGGGTGAATCTCTCTTCTGGGAGAAATATCCAGTCCCATGACATACTGGAATTAATTGCTGCAGTGTTTCATGCCACTCTTCAGGCACACATCAGCCTGGGACTTGTCCTGGAATTAGAACATGTGGGGAAGTCTTTGGTTCAGTTCTGTATTATGAAGGTGCTGGTTGCAGCTACAGGTTCATGGTGTGGGCAGGACAAAGACCATAAAAGCATCTCTTCGTGTAAATTGTCTTGAGTCACTGACAGTGATTCCCCGTGATTTGGTATTGGGCATTCCAAGAGCCAAACAGCTCCGTCTCACCAGTGCTCTGGGTGATCCAATGTCCTCCATCAGGATCCCTTGCATTTGTCAGTCTTCACAGATAATTTTTGCTGTGGTCTTTGTTGATTTTGTGTTGTTAGACCTGGTAACACACTTTTATCTTATCTGCCTTTTTCTCTTCTTTGCTCTCAGTGTTGTTTGCAATTCCAGGATAAATACGGAGCCGCCTGCCCCTGGGGGCCATGCACTGTGTTCCTTCCCCCAGAGCGTGCAAATATTTGCAGCAGAGCAGCCTCTGAGCCCTGAGACGTGAGCAGCAACACGAGGAGGTGCAGCCCAGGGCAGGGGCAAGGCCAGAGGGTGTGAAACCAGCACACAGCCCCCGGGGTAAGTGGCCTGGGGTTTAGGAAGCTCCTGCCTGGTCTCCAGAGCAACAGGAGACCTGACTTCACGGTGTGCTCCCACTGCTGGGATGTGCTCGTATGATTCAGGAGCTGTTTCTTGAGAAAATCTTGCATCTGAAGTGATTGACACCTTAGAGCTGGCAGAGTTACCTGGCTTATCACCCCTCCTTTATGCCCCATTCAGAAGCAGAGGATCTCAAGTAGCTTGAGGTGTTTGTTATGTCTGTCCAAGAGAAACAAGCCGTCCCTAGTGCAGCTCTCACACCAGGGAGCATGTGAAGCAGTCATTTTTTAAGCTGTTGAGGCCAGTATAAGCCAATATTCTCATTGGAAAAAGATTTTTCCACTTTTCCTTCTTCCTTTAGCTGCTTCTCCATGCTTTCTGCTCTTTCAGTAGCACAGATGTTCTTACAGCTCCATGACCGTCCCCACACACCTCAGAAAGGAACAATGGTTGGTGTCACCTTAGATCTGTGCCCTAATTCACTTTGTGGAAAGCACATTTGTGTCATTGTGGTGGTGCCACTGTTCCTGGGGGATGCCCAGGACTGGCCTACTGCTGGGACAGACCTGTGCTACTTCACCCTTGGAGGGCTCCTGCTCCTTGCTGGCTCCCATCCCTCCCTCCTGCCTCCCCCTGGCTTTGGTGGGTTCACCAGGACAGTTCCTCTGTGTTGGTTTTGGGGGTTTTGCTGTTTGCTCACGTGGCCTTTTCCCAGTTTGAAGTTTGCTGGCCCTGGGGGCAGTGACCCCTCTGGAGCTGCCGGGGCTTTGGCCAGGGGGATAATTCTGTGTCCATCAGGGCCCTTGGGCCAGGATGGATCCATCCTGAGGGCATTGATTGATGGCCCTGTGCCAACCAGGGTGACCCTGGTCTGGAAGCTCTGCTCCCTCCTGCTGGGCCTGTTTGATGCCCATCAAAGAGGTGCTCAGGTAATCACACAGCCAATTAAAACAGTCCAGAGGGAGGAGTGGAAAAGGAGGCCTTAACTCTTTGCACCCCATCGTAAACACCTTTGTGGAGCCATATTTTTCTGCCAAAAGGAGGTGTGTGAGGGAGGTAAAAACAAAGATCCATCTCGATAAAATTTATCTGTGGGATCTCTAAAAATTAAGTAAGCAGAGATCAGGAAACAATTGACTGTCTGTGTAGCTGTCAGTTATTTGGGGCCTGGAATGAAGCTGGATCAATGGCCTTCCTTTCCATTTTTTATTTTATTTCTGAAATTAGCATCATAAAGCAGCCCATGAAATTCAGCATAGGATAATGAATATATAATAATTATATAGATAATATATAATAATACATCTCACACTCCAACACTGCTTGGGAGAATTGAATTTTCTATCATGACTGTTGCTATCTGAAAAGGACAAAGCCACTCCCATTACAGCTACCGGCAGCTGACAGCAGGCAGAAGGCAACAAATTCAGGAGTTATTTAGCATCAGCTTCTGAATGATGGCATCAGAAGGACGTGCTCTTCACTTGAGGAACCTGAGGTAGAAGTGCTAGAGCTGGGAGTTGAGAGCACCACTGGGGTCAGGGGTAATAAAAGATCTGTGATCTGCCAAGGGCTGATGCACAGACCAGAGCAGGGTTAATCCCAGCTGTTTCAGTGCTAATTTAGGGGCTGTGTTGTAAGGTCGTGCAGCCTTTCCTAAAATGCCAGCAAAAATGCACGGGAACCCAGATTATTTTGCCTGTTGAACTTTAATCCACACTTACTCTGAAGTTTTCAGGTACAAGTTTTATGGAAATGCTGACAAAATAAAGATTGGGTGAGGGTTAAGTGTAGAAAGGTTACTTTTTGAACAACTCATCATATCCATACTCAGTTCCTGATCTGGACAGAATTTCAGAGTGGCATTGTCCTGTGCTTATAACTATAGTTTCCAGCCAATAAAAGAGGGAGCAGCTCCTTTTTCCCCCCAAGAACACTAAAATCTGTCCAACACAATAAAAATGATCTTGGTGTCTGAATAAGGGAAGACAAAAAAATCCCCATCTCTCCTGCAGAAGATACCCTGCTGTGCTTGAGTGCAGCACACACTCCTCACAGATCTTCCTTCATCTGCCTGTACTTGTTCAATTTTTGCTCTAATATCATCATCTAACTAATGCAAAGGCATTGAATCCATTTTCTGACTGTTGGGTAAATGATGGTTAAGTGTCAGGAGATTTATTTAATTGTCTAGCTATTAAAAAAAAGGTAGGTCTGCTGAGTGAAAGCTTTTATGCTTTTAAATGAGATATTGTTGTGATTAGAGTTTAAACAGCAATGATTTCCTCAAAAATGCATTGTCAATAATCACTGGCTGGTTTGATTGTCCACATAACTGCACCACCCTCACTGCCAAGAAACTCATCTGACCCACCAATGATAAGAATAGCTATTTTTTTCCATTAAGTGTGCAGTAGATCTAATGCTCAGGGCCAGGAACATCTTCATTAGGCTGTACGGAAAGTGAACACATTGTTCACGAACCAGCCTCCAGAATAATGGACTAGAGAGGCTGCAGAGGTGAGGGATGGAGGTTGTGGGAGTGGGAGAGGGGCTTAAAGCTTCACAAACCACATAAGAGAGGATTTGAGTGGGATATGGGCAACTGATTCCCTTAAGTGTCTTTGAAGGGGCTGGTCTAGAGGTGGAGAAACTCCAGATGATTCATTGTGATCCTGCTCAGTCTCATCACAGCAGCTCAACGCTCATTTTACTCTTTTCTATGTATTTAATTCAAAAAGCCAAGAATCCAGAGGTAATTCAGCTGGCATAACCCAAACCCTCAGCACCACCAGGGCAGGTTCCTGGGGTGAGGTGATGACCTGCAGGTCAGGTGGCTGCTCCTCAGCTTACCTGGATGGTTCAGAGACTGATTTGGGAAATGCAAACAGGTCAAACCTCTACTTTATGCTTTTTTTTTTTCCATGGGAAATCCATTTCCCAAGTAAATGCCACTTCCCCGCTCACTCTTGTCCCAAAATCTGTGCCAAGTGTGCAGCTCAGGATGAGTTTCTGCCCAGAACATTTGCTGCCTGGGGAATGTGCAGGGTCAGTGGAAATCTCGTGTTCCCAAGGGCAGGGGGAGACTTCTTCCCTGTCCACCTTCATGTCCTCCTGACTTTCCCACTCACTAATATATTTAGGCACTGAGAGCTGCTGGTTCCAGGTGTCAGGCCTGGACAGGATTAAGGCTGACACTTGCCCTGGAGTGAGGAATATTGAGCAGGAATATTAGATTCCCATTTCTCACTGCCACCCCCTGCTTGGGAAATCCCAGGCAGGGCCAGCAAGGAGATCCTGGCTGTGTCCCAGGCAGCAGAGCAGGGCTGGTGTGAGCAGGGCCGAACTCCTGTCCCCCCTCCCTGCCCTCTTCAGCCCTCAGTGCCACTTAGCCACGTCTGCTGCCTGCCCTTCCCGGCTGGGCAGCGACTGCTCCCTGTTGGAGAGCTGTCACTGAGGGCAGAGCCATCCATCCCGGTGGGAAGTAACCTCACCCCGCAGGGGAGCACCTCTAACCAGCCAAAACAACGGGGCTTTGACAGCCTTGATGTATTGATTACCTTCTGTGGGGCAGAAATGCTGCCACGGCAGGTAGCAGGGTGGGGGCAGGATGCTGCTGGTGACTCGGAAGAGAAAGCAGGGAAAAGCACAAAGTGCCAAGGAGCTGCCTGCAGGCAGCACGGGGAGGGAACTAGGTGGTCTTTTAAGGTCCCTTCCAACTCAACCCTTCTGTGGTTGGATGATAAAGGGAAAGGAGGAAAGAAAAAGCTTATTGCAAAAAGGGCTTTCCTTTTATTTATGTGCTTAACTCAGCTCCTGAACTTGAGAGCTGAGAAAAGCAAGGAGCAAGTGCAAAAGCAGAGGTTGCAGCTCAGATGGGCCGTGGTGTCCCAGCCAGGCTGAGGGTTCAGGGGTGGGTTTGGAGAGCTGTCACCTTGTGAGGAACACAAATCCCTGCCCCTTGTGCACTTTGACCCCAGGGCTTGGCTCCCCTCTGGCCTTACACCCTCACCTGGAAGGGTTTCACACAAGTGCCATTTGTCAGGCACTTTTGCCAGCCCCAGTTTTGGTCCATTTTGCCTCTACAAATTATCAAAGGACATTTTGACTTTAAGGACAGCCTGTCAGGTTATTTCAAGGGCACAATTATGTCACATCCTCTGCAGCTGTGCCCGTTCGTAGGGCTCACCAAATTTAAACTCAGCCTCCCTGCCAGGTTTGAACTGGGCAGCAGTGGGGGTTGATTTGGAGCCTGGGCTTTGGGAAGACAGCAGCTAATGTGCCTTCTGAGGTGATCCATTCCTTTTACTCCAGTCTTCCAAGAGTTAAATCCCCTCACAAAAATCGAGAAATTTCTCCAGCTGGAAGGTCCCTAACGATATTCAGGTGCTTTCTATTAGCAGGAATTAAGTACAAATTGGCAGGGCCTGGCTGCACCCATAGGGTCTTGTTGCCCTAACCAGCTTCACCTGGGCTCACCCACAGCCTCTGCTCATTGATTCAGGAGCTGTATTTGAGCTCAGTCCCTCAGTCCTGTCCTGTTTGGCCAGCCTGAGGCCACCTTTGGATTTGCTCTTTGCAGCTCATATGGAGAATTCCAGAGACATGGAGAACCAGGGGCATTTTTCCCTTTTGCATGACCCAGGCATGAATGTACTGTACTTATGAAAGCCCAGCTATTGATTATTCCAGTTGCAGTGGTGAACTTTGGGTAGCTGTAGTTTGTTGGCCACAGAAGGTGGGTGCGTTTGTGGTATCAACCCTGCAACCCCTGCTAAGATCCTTCTCCTCTTGGCTTCCAACTCTATAGGGGAAACTGTGCTGTGCTTTAGATCATCTGCAGGAGTCACAGAATGATAGAAATTACAGCATGATCTGGGTTGTATGGAGCCTCAGAGATCATCCATGGGGAGGGATGTCACCCACTAGATCAGCTTGCTCAAGCCCCCAGTGTATTGTCTGACAGAAGTATTGATTCCTCCTGGGATTTGTCTATTCAGCTCTTATTTTGGGGAGTAAAAACTGTGGTAAGGGGAAAGTACGATACTTGTGTAACTCATTACAAATGCTTGGGTTTTTATTTTAATTCATGTTGAACGTATGAAAGAAAGGGCTAAATGCAATCATTTGGAGTAGGAATATCTGTGTAAACTTCTTGCCTGTGATGAAATAGTTTATGGGAGGAGGAAAGCTTTGCAGTGTGCCCTCAGGGGTGGATTGCCAGGCTAGTCTCCCCTGGAAGGCTGATCCACAGCCAGATTGTTTTCTGTGGAATTGCCTTGTTCTTGTTGTGGTCCATGCTGGGCTTCGTGACCTGTGAGTTACTGGAGAAACATCTGCATTGGCAGGGCTGCTTCAGCCTCTGCCACTCCTGTGCCATCACCGGCTCTCCCCTCACCTTGGCTCTGGCAGAGAGGCACGAGTTCAAGTGGGAAACAGGCAGTGCTTTACTCCTGTAGCTGTTACGTGCCTGAATTCAGGATTTTGGTTCCTCTGGCAGCCCAGTCCCTCCACAGCCCCTGAAGTCAGACATGTAAAGAGTGACTCCTTGCTAAGCACAGGTTTTCCTGTGCATGACCAGCCTCAGCCCAGGCTCTGGCTCTGTCCTGCTCTGAGTTGATCCCTCCCTGAGCTGCTCAAGTGTCAGTGCTCTCCCTCACCCACCCCTTGGACCTGTGCTCCAGGCACTGTCTGCTGCCCTTAATGGCTTGTCCAGTCCTGGCTTCTCGTGCGCACAGAGCGCTCGCCAGGCCGTGCTCTTGGTTTCCTGTCGTATTTCATGGCTTTTGATGGCAGCTCAGCTGAGGAGTTATGAAATTCATATCCTCCCTGCCTAGGAGAAAATGGCAACTGGAAGATTTAATGTCCCAGAGGGCTGGTGTAGGAAGTTGTACCAGAGGGGAGGAGGAGGGGGCTAAAGCTTCAGGTCCTTCACAAATCTCTGTGAGTCAGGCTTTCCGAAGGTTGGAAAGCTGTGAATTACCCCAGCTGAATTACGTGCGTGGCACAACGTTACAGAACTTGTACCGAGCTCCCTTCCCCACCACTAATTCCAGGATTTATGTTTGGAGGAAATGGCCTTATTTCATTTGGTGATGGATTTCACTCACCAGCACACAACACTTGGGGATCAGGAAAGACAAACCCATGGTGGAGTCTCTCACCTCTCCCTCTGTGCTGCTTTGGAGTCACAGGTTAGCATCAGGTCCTGGTATCCCCAACAAACATTCTGTTCCAGGGTTTCCAGGGGAGGCTGGAGCTGACCCTTCTGTACAATGCAGGGGATGGAAGCCTGTTTTGTGTGATGGCTTGGTACTGCTTGGTGGGCACTGACCAGGTTCTGCAGGAATTTTGGGCTGGAAACATCAACCCTGGTCACTCACGTGCTCAGAGCACGTGGTGTGCCATGGCTGGACTCCAAACAGAGTCTCAGCTCTGGGCCTTCTCTAGAGCCCCTCCTTTAATGAGGAAAAAGGTTGGGTTTGGGATTTTTCTTTTTTCCTTTCAGTTGTATTATCCCTCTAAAACTAAAGCTTTACCATTTCAATGGCCTAAGAGCTGCAGCCTGGCTTTGTGTGGCAGCAGTTGTGGTGAAGCTAAATGTCAAGGACCAGCAAAGAGAAGCTGTTGGTTGGGCACATTTTGCTGTTTACATGTTTACTTTTTTCTCTTAAAAAAAAAAGTTCAGTTTTATAACAAGTCATAATGAAACAGTAGCAAAAAAAAAGATACTTTTATTTTCTTCTTTTAAAATGCAAAAGCTTCATCTCCCTCTCACCAAAAAGCATTTCAGCACCAAATTATCTTGAAGTCCTCAAAAACAGGAAAATAATTTAGAGTAGATGGGGAAAAAAAAAAAAAANTCATAATGAAACAGTAGCAAAAAAAAAGATACTTTTATTTTCTTCTTTTAAAATGCAAAAGCTTCATCTCCCTCTCACCAAAAAGCATTTCAGCACCAAATTATCTTGAAGTCCTCAAAAACAGGAGAAGACTTTAGAGTAGAAGGGAAAAAAAGAAAAAAAGAAATGTTTTTCTAATGGAATATTTAATGAAAGTTATTTAGGGAGACGCAACAAAACCAAATATCAAAAATGCTGATGGTCAGATGGCAACTATTTTTGGACAAAGATTCAGTCCTAGAAAAATAGCAACTGCTCTGTGGCTCTTGGAGGGTTCTTTCCCCCTCGTGGATGTGTTGGATATGGAGCTGTCTTGGTATAGAGTCATTTTAGTGAGGCTGTTCCTGCCACGTGGTCTGTTCTCATCTGCCTCTTCTGACAGGAGACATCAGAAGCAGGAGCAGAAACTATTCAGTCATAGTGACAGAACCCCTTTTTTGGGATGGTGAAATGTTCTGTTGGTTTTGTATCTATAGCTCCGTGTTTGTCTCTCTGCTCGCACCCAGCGCCCCCGATGAAATCCAGCATGAAGGGCGGCTCTGGGAGGGTCCTGCCCCGCCCTGCAAGGGGAGGATCCCACGGCTGTGTGCTTGTTCTGGCTGCTGAGCGAGCAAGGAGTAGGACCATGGAATATCCTCAGCGGGAAGGGCCCCACAGGGATCCTCAGTCCAGCTCCTGGCCCTGCACAGACACCCCAGCAATCCCACCCTGTCCCTGGGAGCCGAGTCCCAATGCTCCTGGAGTTCTGGCAGCCTCGGGGCTGTGCCGATTCCCTGCCCAGCACCCTCTGGGAGAAGAACCTTCTCCTGATCTCCAGCCTGACCCTCCCTGGCACAGCTCCAGCCTTTCCTTGGGTCCTGCCCCTGTCACAGAGAGCAGAGATGGGAGCTGCAGCCCCTAGTGAGCTCTGCCCTCAATCTCCTCCAGCTGAACATTCTGAGTGACCTCTGCCATTCCTCTAGACCCTTCACCATCCTCGTAGCTCTCCTTTGGTGTAGGTGGCCTGGTGGGAGAATAAGGATTGTTAAATATTGGGTTGTTACTAGTGGGAATGCTGAATGATTGAGAAAATTTAACTGGTGATACCTACAGATTCTGTCAGCCCTCTACCAGCTGTATCTTCCCAAAAACTTCACAATTTTGTCTTATGTACATGGTGTTATCTGTTTGGTGGTGTGGAGGACCTGGAGCTCGTTGATTGGGGCTTGATCCCCAAACCAGGTGCTGTCCTGCGAAGTGGCCTCAGCCAGGTCCTGTCACTGCTTTGTGCTGCATTCCCTGACGGCAGAACGGGGCTGTGACCAGCTCAGCTGATGACGAGGGTGAAAGCACAAAGAAGCCTTCTCCTTTGATGCTTGTCAGGATGCAGGATGCTGACCCAGATCTGCACAATCAAAGTGCATGTAAGCTGCAGAGGGCAGTTGCACAGGACAGCATCTGGGCACATCCAGGCTGGCTGGCACATCGCTGCCTGCACCAGGGTTATGAGCATCACTGTAAGGCAAACAGACTGGCTGATGCTCCCTGTTTAAAGTGAAGATGTTTGGGTTTTCAAGCTCAAATTCCGTGGAAAGCTAAAAGGACGTTTGTCAGGTCTGAATCTATGGGTGGCAGTATCTGGCTTCAGTGATGTTTGTCACAGGGTTGTAGTGAACATGGAATATGTGAGTGTGGATATGGAATACATGCCTTGTGTCCAATACACTTCTAAGTACTGTGTCCTTAAAATCCTGTAAGATCCTGTGGAGCAGCTGAGTTCCTGCCCTGGCTGCTCTCAGAACAAATTTTGTGTCTGCTTCGGGATGTTACAGACATCTTATTCAATTGACTTCCTCCCTGTGCTTTTCCCTTTCTTCCTTCTCTGTCCCAGTTTAAGAGGGCTCACCCCAGTCCCCTGCCCAGGGACAGGGGGTTTTGTGAGGGGTTTCATAAGGTCTTTGGTGCTGATCCTGTCACTCCAAGGGCACTGGCAGCACTGCTGCTGCTGTGTCTGCACTGTGCTGGCCATTGCTGACATCCAACTTCTCCAGCAGCAGGATGAAATCCAAGTGGCAGGGCAGGCACCTCTGAGGAGATAGCTCCTAACTGTTCCCACAGAGCTTGAAGAAAAAGATTTGACGGATTTACAGAGGAAAATGGCTGAGAAGGGATTGATAAACACACAGAGAGATCTAACTAGTGTGTCCCATCACTCTGAATAGCTGATCATAGCGAAAGTGCTTCAGGGCAGTGTCGGGAAGGATTTGTTGATGTGAACTCGTGTCTCCCTGAGAGAATCATGCTGTTTCGGGGAAGGGACCATCCAGGGAAGGCTGTCGTGAGGGAAAAATGCAACAACAGTGGGGTGGGCATGTGTGTCAGGAGCAGTTGGTGAGATGCTCACCAGTGCTGTCTGAAGGCAGAGCTGTGAGGATGCCAGCCAGCACTTGAGAGCTGAGCTTCCTCCCAGCAGCAGCACCCAGCCAAAGCCCTCTGCCCAGTGCAGACACTGGCCACAACAAGGCCTCCATGCCAGCCGGGCTCCCAGGCATGAGGAATTCTGTGCTGCAGGTGGGAATCTCCTGCAGGTCCCATGATGAGGCTGCCCTGCAGCAGTCAGCAGTGTGAACTGGCTTAGCTGAGCATCTCTGGTATAAATCACTTCCTACAGTCCTGTCAGTGCCAGGAAAGGCTGGAGGTAGTCAGGTTTGAGCAGCTCTTGGCTGAAGATCTGNCAGGACAGGAGAGAAACCGTGGCTTTTGTCAGTGACCTCCCCAAGAATCAGCCTGGAGGTAGTCAGATTGGAGCAGCTCTTGGCTGAAGATCTGGGGAAGGGATGCACGTTAGTAGTTTAAGGAGGATCCTGTCTCTCACACTCCTGGGCTAAAGTGAGGACTCTGCAGTCAGAGTTTGAGCATTGGAGGGGGAGGTGTATGGGGGCACAGAACTGCACCAAATGTTCCCCAAAATTCTCCTTTGCCTTTGTTAGAGCTCACATCAACCATTAGATGCAGCACTGGGGAAGTCTTACCCTGGGTGGAGGTGGGTGGAGAACATCACTGTCAAGTGAACTGTGTCATTTTTTAATGTTGACTTCCATTTCACCTGCGCTGACATATTTGCTTGGACATTTAATGGACTGAACATATACATTGCCAGCAGGGCACAATGCTTCAAGTACTTTATTAGCATATATCATATACTTATCAATTCTTTGACGTATTTTAGCTTAACTATTGCACTTAACTATTCTGCTGCTGAGTAATCATCAGAGTTCATAGCTTCTGGTTGTTAATAAGGGAGAAGGATCTGAAATTCCATACTAGCAGAAGCATCCAGAGAAATATTTGTACACGTTTTGAAGATCAAAACTAGGAAGTTCTATCCAAGTTCAAGAGAAAATAAGAGATAATAAGGCTTTGAAAGTTTCAGAAGTGTGAATATTTTATGTTTTCTTTAGTAGAAGAGAGGTGTCCAACTCTTTCTCCTAAAACACAGGATTGCTGGGGATATTTGTGTGCATCCAAGGGATTTCTAAGTGTCTGACAGGCTCCAGACTGGGATGGCAGGCAGGGTGATCATGGTGTCCCCTCACCTGGGAAGGCTGAGCTGAGGCAGCCCTTTGTAAGGATGTTTTCCAGAGCTTTTGTAAACAAGCTCTGTGTGTCTCTTACACTTCAGGCCAGGCTAACAAATTGAGATGAGCCGCAGCAGCTCTGTGAAGGCTGGCTCTGCACACACAGGGGCCTGAGCTGATTTATCTTGATGTTTGGTTGAATTCTTCGCATTTTGGGTCCCTTCTGTAACCTTTTCACCTCGTTCTTTTTTAAGGTGGCTGTTACAATTTATCATGAGCGCATCTCACTTCACTTCTGGCTCCTCTGACGGAAGGAACAGCCGGTCTCCGGGAGGTCAAAGACATTATTTTCCCCTAGTCTTTCTCAGTTTCCAGCACATATTTGTCACTTTGAAAAAGCATGAATTTTGGATTTGATGCACTTTAATTGATTTCACCCTCAACAAGTCCAAATGTCCATCAACCTTTCCTTTTTCTTTCCTTTCCCCCTTCTTCATTTCTTTCCTCTGTCCCTTTGCTTTGAGAGTGATGTTTTCACCCGCCTGCATGTTGGAGCTGTTGCAAAGCCCATGACCCTCTCGAGGCTTACTGTCACCAGCCATTGCTCTCATTTTCCTTATCCTCCAAGTTGAACTTTGGATGCTGAATGAGAACAAAGTAGGAGTACTGGGCTTGTAAATAGTCAGCTCCTTGTCAAAGCAAAAGTGGTGCCTGATGCCCCACTTATTTTGAGACAACTGTGTAGAATAGGAAATGTGAGGGAATTAATTCATTATTAATTCAATTATTAATTCAATGCTGGCATTGGTATTTAAAACAATTTGCAGTTTTGTGGCAGAGGTGAATGTGCTGTTTCTTCTCTCCTCCTGGAAGGATGTCTGTTCTCAGTGCTGTGTATATATCCAGGGTTGTGTGGTTGTGAATTCGATGTGTAAAGTGGCATTGTCGCCTCATAAATGGAGATCATAGAATATCTTGAGTTGCAAGGGGTCCACAAGGACCATCCCAAAAATCCTATGAGGTGCCATCACACTCTTGTTTGGTGAATTCTTCTGGCAAACGAGTGGCAATAATAAATGTAGGTGTGTAACAACTTGTCCTTTGCNTAATACAACTAGTGACAATAATAAATAATTAATGTGGGTGTGTAACAACTTGTCCTTTGCACAGAAATCCTTAGCGTGTGTCCTGGAACCCAGGGCTGCTTATAGTGGAAGCTGAAAGAGCCACAGGTGTTCCTCTGGTGCTGTCATTACATCCTGGATCCTGTCAGGACGTGGGGCAGGGAACAGGCTCCAGTTTCCAGCAGAGCAGAGGCTCCAAGTTCTCTGCGCTGCTCTGAGGTGTCACCCGAACTCTGCAGGGTGTTCCTGGGGCTGCCTGCGCTCACGGAGGAGCTGCAGCGCCCAGGGTGAGCACAAGTGGCTCAGGACACGTTGTGTGAGTGTTTGGAAGCTGCAGCCGAGGGATCCAGCCCCGCGCCCGCCGGGTGCCCGGCTCGCAGCGCGCCGGGAGCCGGGGCTGCTGTCCATGGTGCTGGGCGAGCAGCGGGAGCGCCGGGGCTCGGCCCGGGGCCGTCGGGCACAGCCCGGGTCCCTCCGTCCCTCCCGGTGCCGCACCGTGTCCGGCGGGTCTGCACACCAAGGTTTGCAGCGCGGTGGGGAGCGAACAGAGCGCTCTGCAACAGCGACCGAGGGCTTCCCCTGTGCTCGTGGACCCCAGGCTGAGCCTTTGCTTCCTTCCCACTGCCAGAGGGTGCTTTAGATGAGCTATTGGGAAAAAGCTCTTCCCTGGGAGGGTGCTGAGACTCTGGCACAGGTTTCCCAGAGAAGCTGTGGCTGCCCCTGGCCGTCTGGAGGTGTCCATGGCCAGGTTGGATGGGGGAGTTTTAAAAGACCTATAGATGTGGCACTTGGGGACATGGGTTAGGGGTGGCCTTGGCAGTGCTGGAGGAGTGGTTGGACTCGATCTTAAAGGTCTTTTCCAACTTTAATGATTCTGTATTCTACCAGGAATAGTACAAGCTGGGGAAAATACTGAATTAAGGTAACTCTAGTGTATTAAGGTAACTCAGCAGGACAATACTGGAGCTGGGAAAGCCACATATTCAGTCTTCCTAGGGATGTACATTAGGGAAGTAGCAAACACTGTCACTGCATTGTGGCTGCTTATAGTAAAATATCAGATAACTCAGGGTTCTGGGAATGTTCAGCTGATATTGGAATCATTTGAAGATGTAGGCTCACATTTGATACTTGGATTGGGATTTAAATGAAGATCAGCCTTAAAACAGTCCAGTTGAGTCTAGTGTTGAGTGCATCCAACTCTAGGAATCCCTTTGCTGGAAATCCTGAGTTTTTAAGCAGTTTTGGTGTCCCCTGGGCTGTATCAGACAGCCCTGAAGCAGCCCTTGCTCCTGGGCATCCCCACATCCTCAGACAGCCACACCTTCCTCTCCCAGCCCAACCCCAGGGGCCAGTGGGATGGGAGCTTTCCCAGGTGGCTCCGGGGACGCTGCACAAGCCATGGTTTGGCAAAGCTGTGGAAGTATTCAGAGCACCAATTTTAATAGACAGGCAAATGAGGAGGAGGAGGCAGAGCTCGTGAGAAGGCAATGCAGAGCAATTGCATTACACAGTTGATGATTTCAGTCTGAAGAGCTCTGAATTCCCCTCTGAAATCTTCTCTTGGGAGTCTTTGCTCTTATGTTAAATGTCTAATCAGTGCCTGTTCACACCACAGACCAGCCAAGCAAGGCAAACTCCCAAGAGCTAACGCTGCTTACCTGCTCCCAGAGGAAGCTGAAGGTCTCAGGATCTTGCAGAGGCGTTTTCCCCCTGGAAATCTCTGCCTTCTACCAGGAGAATTTAGGTGGGAGGGACACAAAGAAAAATCCTCCTTCATCAGACAGGGCCTGTATCAATCCTTCTCTCAGGCCGGTTTCTTTGCCTTGTTCTTCCTCTGCTTGAACATCTTGTTTAGTGGGAGAAAAAATGTGAAACTAAGTGCCCCAAGCTGAGAGCTGTTGGGCACCCAGCGGGACCCTGACCTCCCTTGTAGGTGACAAATTGGATGGGATGTCAGCTGGGGAGGGAGGGAGGGGCACGGCTCGCAGGGTGGGGGGGTAAAGTTACAAAGCCAACATCTGTGCTGAGGGTCTGTGTGGGCTGCAGGCCGTGCCATTCCCTCAGGAAGGCAGGGGATGGCCTGGGGTCACTGCAGCACAAAGCCAGGAGTGGGTCTGAGGGGACATGGAGTAGGTGCAAATACAGAAAATAGATCCTGTGGAGGGACAGAAGGTGGAGAGCGAGTTTTCAGAAGGAGCAGTGATGTGTTCATCTCTGAAGTACAAAATCTGGGTTTGGTTTTCTTATCTCAGGGCCCCACAGGAATTAGTCATCCCTGAGTAATGGAGGGATGCAAAGCTGTTATTCGTCCCTCCCAAAGTCCCTCCTCTGATCATCTCCTACATTCATATCGTCAGTCTCTGACTTGTATCTTCCTTACTATTTTGCCCCATGAGCAAAAATAACAAAACAATAAAATTTGGTCGGCCTGGCAGTCTGAAATCATCTGGAGAGATGATGTGCCACTGCTTCCATGGAGGAGCAAGAGCCTGAGCAGTGGCATCTCTCCTGCATTCAGCTGTGAGGTTTTGCCCCAAAAGCCTTCTGTTATCTCAGCAGACCCCATCCTTTTTGCTTTAATTGATTCTGTCTGGCTTTAATCTGATGTGAGAAGAGACCTCCCACTGTGAGCACTGAGAGCTGGTTTGTGCAAGGGGAGCTCTGAGAAGCATGAGGTTATTTTATTGAAAAAGGGAGACAAGGATGTTTTGGGAAGGACGCTACCTTCTGTAAACCCTCAACAATTGAAATGAGGCCGTTCACTTCCACACAGGGTTTGTGGGAAGTGCTTGTACAACTGGAAATCCAAGAGCTGGAATAATAATTTTGCATTATAGCCATGTGTAGGGTTTCCTGAAGTCATCCATAGTTGGGTCGGCTCTGTGCAGTGGGAGACAGTCCTGGAGAGCTGGCCCTTCCCTGGGGATCCAGGGGAAAGGAGACAGAATGGGTTTGGCTGTGCTCACCCCAACTGCACGATGGCAGAGATGAGAATAAATAGGGAAGTTGAAAAGGAAACCTCCACTGTGAGTCTGCTGAGCCAAAGTCTAAACAGTTGAGGAGTTTGTTTTATCAAATCAAAATATTTTGGTTCAGTGGTGGTGTTGGCTTGAGTCAGTGTGTCTGGGCTGACACAGTGTTGGAGAAACACTCAGGTTTGAGGGGCTGGATCCCTGTCACTGGGGGCTCGGAGCTCTGAAGCCACAGGAGAGGGGGGTGTTGCTCATTGTGGCCAGGGGAGGCTGGATGGGAGCAATCCCATTTCCCATGGCTTGGGTTTAGAGTGTTCAGATATTTTAAGGCCTCTCCAGAGCTGCTCTGCAGCCCTGTTGAGTCTGATTAAGTGTGCTGCTGCTTGGACCACAGAGTTTTAAGTGGAATGGGAAGATTTTTGAGGGAAAACAGATGAATAAGTATGGAGAGTTAATTATCTACAAACCCCTGAAATGGCCTGAGTAATAAAATATACATAGGCACATGCTTATTCCTATCATGCCATTAGTGGTCTGTGTGTCTGTGTCTCATGTGTGTCTGTGTCAGGGAATGATGTGCAAGACAATACTCCAAAATACAAAATTACTGCCTGCCAGCATTGAAGGCTCAGCTCGTTGGAAGTATGGTCTGGTTGAGGTGTTCTTCCAAAATATCTTGCCAAAAAACCTGGTGCTGAGGATCTAAGAACAAAAAAGTAAAGCAGTTGAGGGTAGGCTGGGTCCTGTGTAGCTCCTGACCTCTCCCACATCTCCCCGAGATACAATTTCCAGTGAGAGCTCATTGTTCTTCCAAAAAGAGATTTGTTCCTACCTGTTAGTTTTACTTAGGATATAATATAAACTGTAGCAACTAAAACCATGTACTTTTTGTTCAAATATTTCCTCCTTTGCTTCCCTATCCCAGAAATCTTCCTATTTTTAACTTGTTTTTAGCCATTCCACCTGACCCTTCAGTATTTCCATATTTCAAGGAGATTTAGCCAAATGGTGTGTTTCCATGGCTGATATGCAGCAATAATGCAGGGTTAATACCTAATTAGTTCCCAGGGACATTGAGCTTTTCATGGATATTCTGTAACAAAAGCAACAACAAACAAGCTGAATTCCTAGGTCTTAATTCATCGGGGAGGAGGAAATAGGAACCTAAAAATGCAGGAATTATTCAGTGGAGTCTGAAAGCCCTGTTCTCTCTCTCCTGAAGCCCAGAGGATGGTATAGTAGCTGACAGGGGAAATATAACCTCCTCCTCCTCCTTCCCTCCCTCCCTTCAGGGGGACTGTAGATGTGTCTGCGTTTGCAGCCCTGACATCTCCAAACAGGAAAATTCCCAGTTCTGCAACACACTTTAAACAGCTCCCTGCCCATTCCCCTCCCTGCCTCAACCCCCAGCCAACCTGACCCTGGGCTTTTTTGACATCCAGCCATACCTGATCAGTCGTATCCCCAGCAGCTGGATGTGATCAGAGCTGGCCTTCCACCTCGCAGGATGGCGAGCATATGGGCCCGCGGGCTGCAGCCATTATGTTCCTGAGCACTGAGCTTGGCTGCCCCTGGCTACAGAGGGTTTTTTCCCCTCTCAAGCAATCGCAAATAAACCTTTCTGATAAGTAACAGCAAAACAAACAGGCCCTTTGGCTCTGTAGGCAGTGAGAAGGAGGGAGGAATAAAAACCTGACCCAATAACAAAATCTTTGCTGTGTTTAGGCAGTGCCTCCAGGAGGGAGAAACTCTGCCCTCAGCCAGCCAGAGCTTTTCTGGGAGCGGGAATGGTTTCAGGATGATTAGCCCTCAGTGCTTTACAGGCAGGCCCTGGTGTGGGAGCTCCAGGGGCTGGAGGAGGTTTGGCTCAGAGAACAGCCCTGGAGATCATCTGGCCCATCAAAGGGAGGCTTTGAGCTGACCCATGTGGGCAGGCTGGTCTCAGCCTGGAGGTGAAGCAGCTGAAGCCTGAGAGTTGTGAGGATCCTCAGCCCTGAGCAGGAGGGCTCCCAAACAGCCTCTCTACATCCTTTCCTATTTCCAAAACATTTCCAAAAAGTGTCTCAGGTTCTGGAGGGGCTTACAGGAGGCCTCTGGTGCTTGGCACTGTTTGTGCCAAGTGAAGTGTAACCAAGTCCCCTTGTCTTGGGGGTTCACTGTGGTGCTTGGAGAGCTCAGGAGGGGTCCCTGAGTGTCCCCACCGCCTTAGTGTGACCTGAGCCCTGATCACTGTGGAAATCTTGAGGCAACAAAGATATTTTTGCATAGAATGTATTCCAGAAATGGTGGTGTTTACCTTCCTTTCCTGAATGTCAAGGAAATAAGGCTTCAGCCTTCCTAGACAATCCTGGCTTCCCAAAACTATGTAGCTTAGAGTATGTGCACGCCAGGGCATCCAGATGGGACTTGGCATAGTCTTAAAATTGTTGTCAAAGCCTAAGGATGGGAAGAATGCCCTCATTCTGCTCTCTGAACCCTGCTAATACAGCAGCCACTGCTGCTCCACAGTGTGTGGTACTTGAATACCCAGGGCCACAGAAACCTGTGGATGAAAAGCTTGCTCCGAGGTGTTTCAAAAACGTGATGAAAAGTGATGAACTAAAAATCTGCCAGCTAACACAACCCCTTTCAGGCCAGGAGTCTGTGTTCTGGGTGACTGTGCCATTTCTCCAGGGTTCCTTTAGGGGCTGAGCCTCTCCAGAGCACTCCCAGCTGGTGGGAGTCAAGAAAGGATGGACTTTTTCCACTTGGAAGCCAGACCTGTGAGCAGCCTTTGAACCCTTTGCCTGGGCAGATGTGGCCAAGGTTACCACCCTGGCAGGGCCACAGTGAGCTCGGACACTGCCTTGAAACGCTGCCAGAGTCTGCACCAGGCTCATGCTGGGAGGCTGGAAGCACATGAAGGGCCCGTGGCCCTGTCACCTCGGGCTGACAGGGGCCAGAGCACTGATGTCACCGCACAGTTACAGCAGATGGTGCCAGGGACAAGCAGTGTTGCTGCCAATGCCTCTCCTTCAGCAGGAATCGCTCCTGTGGAGTGATGGAGTTCTGCACCCCTAAACACTTGAACTGTGGAGAGGAGCTGGAAATCCATCTGGGAAATGCATTCAGAGAGGGGAAAATGAGAGCATAAGCCATGGGATCAGCACCAAGTGGGCCAAACATCGCTGTCAATTATGTCCCAAGCAGCTCTATTGAAGCAAACAGCATTAATTGTAGATTTATGCCAGCATTTCTGAGAGTCACTCCTGGGACAGAGCCAGTTCTGGTAGAGGATTAATCTTGTTGGAAAACTCCCTCTGGTTCTTTGCTTGGTGTCTGACACTCGCACATGCACACAAACAAATCTCAGTGACCCTCCGCCAACCCAGTTAACTAGCGGGGAATTTGGGGATGTGAAACCTTAGCTTCCCCTCCAGCACAGCCCTGCATCTGCCACAGCCCTTTTGCAAGGCAGGACAAGCCACCTGCTACTTGTTTTGCTCAAAGAGAAAATATCTGTTGGGCACATAGGAAGCAGCTAATCTGGTCCCAGGGGAGGGAGCAGCCATTTGTCATTCCCACAGGCTCCAGCGCAGGTACTCAGCATCTTCAGGGCCGGGAATTTTCTCTGGGTGTTCTTTCAGCTGCCAGTAGTTCATTGGCTTTATCTGATGTGAGGGTATTTCTCAGATATTGGTATTTGGTAAATCACCTCAGGACTCACAAAAATACAGTGTGTTCTATCCCCACACATGCATCCCTTCTCAGCTTAAAAATTAATGGAGAAAGCCATGCATTGCATGTGCTGGGTGTGTCTCCTTTACATATGGAAGTTTTTATGATGGGACATTTGTGCAGTTCAGGGTCTTGCAGAAACATGGATCTTCAGTTCTGACCTCTGTCTGTGCCTTAGCAATGGTCAGTGGCATCCTCTCACCGCGCTTCCATAGAGTCATTGCACTCCATGTGACACTGGAGTGTGATTTTTAAATTTTATTTTTTTTTAATCCAGTGGAAGTGCTCCAGATGCTTCCCTGTAGTCTCAGCAGCAGAAGGGATAGCTTAAAGGTCTCAAGCAGCAGGCTGGGAATGCCTCCATTCCTCGAGAACAGCAGGCTCAGCTCTGCAGGCTGCTCAGCCTTTCCCCCTTCTGAGGGCAATAAATTGAATACCATTCATTTACTGCCTGCCCACAAGTTTCAAGTGGAAGAGGTGAAGCAGAGCCCGAGGCCAGCCACTCCATGGGTACAAATCAGTGTGGCTGTGCTGGCTTACCCCAGCTGTGGGGCTGGCCCCGAGGTTTTGTGTTCACATTATCCTGGGGCTCTTATTGCAGGAATGCAGGGTTGGCCAGATGTGCTGTTGCAGCATCCCCTCCCAAAGTGACAGGCTACCAGCTGCCACTCCCTGCCCTTGGAGCAGCCTGGTGTGGCCTGCCTGCAGCATGGAAGGTGCTCTGGGATCCTTGGGAATGGCCACCAGCACATCAGTGCTAGCCCTGTTCCAAGACACAACACTGAGAGAGTAAGAGCAGTCGAGGAACTTTTCCCCCTTGGAAGAGATGTTCATCTCCTCCCCCAGCCCAGCATATGGAATTCTGGATCACATTTCTCTCTCTTGCCAATAAATATTGCAGATTTATTGCTCTCTACCTGGTGGGTAGTAAATTGCATTCCACCTCTGTTATAAGGCTCTTTGCTATGACACAGCCTTGCAGCTCCATTAAACCTTAATTACAGCAACACTTCATTGGGTTGCTGTGATGGCCCGAGTGCCATTGCAGCAGGGAGGATGTATGGCCAAAACAGGCTGATGCAGAGGGGCTTTGTTTTGTTTTCTTTCCTCCCTTTTTAAGGATTATGGAGAGTTGAGCCCAGCAAGGGGAATAGAGGGAGCCTCAGCCTCCTGCTCTCTGCTCATTTTCCACAACAGCTGGCGTCACCTGCCGCAGCCCCGGCAGCTCCTCCGCGCCCTGATGAAGTGCTCAGCAAACAGCCTTGCAGGCTGCCTCCAGTAAAGGGCTGATTTGCATCTGAGCTGATGGGATGCATCCCAAAGCCAGAGTTATCCCTGGGTTTGGTTGTGTGAGGAGCATGGAGCTTGGCCAAATGGGACACCAGGAGCTGCACGGCACTTGGATTGCTATAGGCTGCTGCAAGACAAATTTAGGAGCAGCTCTGCTGGTGTGCAGACTCGTTCTGCAGCAGGCAGCTTGCTCTGTGTCAGCTCAGGGCGCTGTTTCTGGTGCCATCTGTCCTTCCCTGCAGCCTGTGACAGGGAGGGAGGCTTTGCTTCGGCAACCTCTGGCTGCTGAGGGAGCTCCTCGGAGGCCGGTGCTGCCTGATGTGTTCCCCAGGCTCCTCTGGCCCTGCTGCCTGAGGCTGGGAGAGGCTGGAGGGCTCTGTGCCTGTGGACATGGCGTGTGTGGAGAGATGGTTCTCGTTTCCCCTCTCCAGCCAGGCATGGAGGAAGCACAGCTTGGAGCTCCAGGAGAGGCTGCCCGGTGCCTGTGCTCCCTCCAGACTGTGGGGGCTCTGCTTGGCCTTAGGGCTTTTGTTTTGGAGATCCTTCCTGGTGTGGGATGAGTCCCCCAGCCCCTGCTGCAGGTTCAGTAGGAGTGTGCATTGTGCAGACACCTCTCCTCATGTGGATGCTCAGGCCTCTCTGTGGGATGATGAGCTAACCAGGAGGCACTAATGGCTACACCAGCCACTTGGATTTGGTGCAGTTCCAGAGGTGAGGCTGTGTTGTCAGATCTGCCCAGCACAAGGACTGTTTAATTCCCAGTTGGAAATTGTTTGCCTCGTTGGCCATACTGGTGTGACACCAGGTGTCAGATGTGGAGTAGCTATGCCAGTAACCAAAAGGCTGGGATTATCCTCAGGATTCCCTGTGCCTTCAGTACTGATGCAGACTGTTGTGGTCACTCTGTGTAATGCTCATCACTTGTAAGTCTGCTCATGTGAGCAAGGATGTTTATTTGACTGCATTTTACCACATCTATAACTTTATCTGGTCAAACATCCACACAGGCTATACTCGGGAATCCTCAGGGAGCTGAATACAGGCAGCACAGAAATATTCCACACCACTGCTAGTGCAGAAAGCAGCTACCAGGAGTCAGCTAAAATCCTTCTGCAAATTGAGTTGCTGAACTCTTTAATGAGCAACCAACACATGGGAAATGCTTTCCTATGGAGGGCCTTGTTTGTCCTTATTCTCCCCTCTTGCAGCAACCTTGAGATGTCAGACATAGGAAATGTGGCCACAGCTGTTTATGCACTTAGAGGGTTTTTTCCAAGGCCACATCCTTCTATTCTCCTGTAGATTACTTGAAAAGATGCTGTGGGGACTCCAGCAAGCCAAGGTCTATGTGCCATGTGCAGGTGTTGCCAGGAGATTGACATTCTGAGCATTTGAAAACTATCAGAGAACTCATTTGGTGGTGGGTTTTTCCCCTCTCCTCCTTCCTCCCCTCTCGAACTGTGTGCTGCAAGACTTTTTGCTGGAGGTTGATATTTCTAGCAGAGCCACGTTATTCAAGCCATAGTCAAACAGGACAGCACGTATCAGGAAGGAGATGGGCACCTTGTCCTTTGCAAAGTGTTCAACTCCTCTGGCATGAATTGTCCCTCACCAAAGCCCTGTCCAGCCTGTGACTTACCTTCCTCTATAGGGTAGTTAAGTCATGCCACCATTTTCCCCATGGCTCAGAAAATACCTCTGCATCTTCTAGGAAAATGTCATCACCTTGAGGAAAACTGGTTATTTTCCTATATGAAAATGGATAAGTTTTAAAGAATCTTTGTTTTAAATAACGTGAGGGAAATAATGTCAGAGGTCTGACTTTGGTAGGTGCAAACCAAAGGAGTTCTTTCTCCTTGAAGGGAAAACTTTTAATTTTTAAAATGCAGTTTATGTGTAGGCAAATTAAAGATGTGTAAAATTAAATGGGAATGTTTTGAAGGGATTGAAAAGATGTATTTTGATTAACTCAAATGAATTTAAAAATAAATCATGGGGAAAATAAAATGTTGATGGAGGATTTTTTTGGTCCTCATTTGGAATGAAAAATAATTTGCAATCTTGACACTTTTCACGGAATGAAAAGTCCATTTGCTGATTAAGGTCCAGATTCATCCTGGCTAATTTCAGGCACTATTGAACTGCATAGTGCCAAAGGGCACTTTAATCCACCTGAGGTTGAAATTGCCCTCTGGAGGTACCTATTTCTTCCATTGATAAGACAAGGGCAACGTGACTGGTCCTACGTGTGCCTGAGATAACCACCTGGAGCTGGGCGCCACAGACAGGGTGCAGTGCTTGGCCTTGTTTGGGTGACCTCTCAAGTCCCTTCCAGCCCAAACCTTTCCATGATTTTATGACTCTGGCTGCTCTACATGCTGCTCTTGTGTTCGTGTGCCCTTCCATCCCTCCTCTCAGAAGCTGAGAGGCCTGGGTTGGATTCAGGGGTTGGACTCCATGATCTTCCCCAGTCCCTTCCAACTCACGGTATTTCATGATTCTATGATTGATTTTATTTTATTTTTTTCTGAAGGAGGAGGAGATTTCCACTAAAACACAGTTTTTTATCTACTGGTTTCCTGTTGGTGGGAAAAAAAATCTGGAGGATTGGCAGGATCTCCTGATGAGAAGGAAAGGAACAAGATTTGTGGTTAAGATTGAGGGAAGCACTGGTCAGGTTCATTCTCTTTTAAGCACCACATCCCCTGACTCTCAGCTCCCACATCTGGTTGGCAGAAGGCAGGTCCTCTCCAACAGCTCCTCCACAATGTGCCAAACACTCTGCTCCATCTTTAGCACTCCCTGACCCAGAACAAAAGTGAAAATACTTGGCATGCCAGGAAAGGTTAACAAATAAATGATGCACAGCCTTCTCCTCCCCATGACATCATTTCCATGTGAGAGAACAATCTTTGTGCCACACCTGGCAGTCTGGTGACAGCAAAGGGACACATCTGCTGCAAGTCATTTCCCATGTTGGGATTACACAGTGCTGTCCTGCCTGGCTGGGTTCTCTGCTCCCTTCTGGGTAACCTCTGGGAGGTCAGGCCTGGCTCACTTTGTCACCAACCAGCGTCACCTTGTCTTGTCCATGAGGGCCTTGGTCACCTGTCCAGTCAGCCAGGTGGCTTTGCTTTAGGTAGCTGGACACTTGGGAAGTATCATTTCTTTTGAATATCTAGCCTGTGCTGTTCTTATTTTGGGCTCATAAAACATAATGAGATATGGGTCAACATTTAAGCTGTGTGGAAAATTACATCCTGGAAGACTTTCTGGAGCCGAAAGCTTATCTGGTATTAACTCTAATTATACCATTGAGCTGTGCAGCAGCAACTGTGGCCTTGGACTAAGACCTTATTCTCCTTCTAGAGAGCTCTCCATGGCTCTTACACCTGGTGACATGAGCAGTGTTCATCCTCTGCTGCTTTTTGCTGGGAGCCATGGAATGCTTTGAGTTGGAAGGGACCTTAGAGATGATCCAGTTCCCCCCGTGCCGTGGGCAGGGACACCTTTCTCTAGATGGAGCATCTCACTGCACTGAAATTGTCCCACTTCCACCATGCTCCACCATGGAGCATTCTATTCACCTTTCAAATGTCCAAGAACTTTTCCAAACTTGTTGCAGCAGCAGTTCCTTGGCAGAACGTGTAGGATGTGTCTGAGTGTTTCAGTCTGAGCATCGCAGGCGTGTGCTCTTGGAGGCGAGCACGCAGCATAGGGGGCTGGGGGAAGGAGATTAAAATACAGTTGTTGGCTGATATGAAACANGGGGGTGTGCGCCGGGGGTCTGCGGGCAGGGGGGGCTGACATGGCTTTGTGTGCTTGATGCTCCCCTGAAAACAATTTGTATCCTGTTAATAGAATTAGTAAATATTTGTAGCTCCCTTTGAAGCCTGTGTCCCCAGGGGAAGTCTGGGGGTGGGGGGGCACAGAGAAATTAGAGACAAGTTACTGATTTAGTCATCCTGGCCCCTTCCCCCCGCCTCTCTCTTTCATTTTCCCCTCCTTTATGAAGACACTAAACAGACAAATTGGAGGTTTGAAACGAGGCTTGTGCTGGTGCCTGCGGAAGTGACAGGGGTGGTACTCGGGGGCCTGAGANAACAAAAAAAAAATGCTTAAATAACCCACAAGTTACAAAAAAACCCCCCCAAAAACCCCTGTGAGAAAGAAAGAAAGTAACAAGTCTGTGGAGGATGGATGTTTGGAACTGTTCAGCCTAATGCATGCCAGATTCCTTCTCTCCTCGCTCCCCCCGCCCCCTCCCGCTGCCTTCCCCTTACCAAATGCTGTCTGCTAAACTTCTGAAACACCCTTTGCCTTTTTGACCCTTCAACTCATCTTGAACTTAGGAAAAATTGGGGAGGCGGGAAGGACTCGTTGCCTGCGCCGTGCCTGTGCTGTGCTGGGGCAG
>VYXF01005651.1:650965-664606 GCA_013397295.1 Polioptila caerulea
GGGTGTGCGCCGGGGGTCTGCGGGCAGGGGGGGCTGACATGGCTTTGTGTGCTTGATGCTCCCCTGAAAACAATGTGTATCCTGTTAATAGAATTAGTAAATATTTGTAGCTCCCTTTGAGGCCTGTGTCCCCAGGGGAAGTCTGGGGGTGGGGGGGCACAGAGAAATTAGAGACAAGTTACTGATTTAGTCATCCTGGCCCCTTCCCCCCGCCTCTCTCTTTCATTTTCCCCTCCTTTATGAAGACACTAAACAGACAAATTGGAGGTTTGAAACGAGGCTTGTGCTGGTGCCTGCGGAAGTGACAGGGGTGGTACTCGGGGGCCTGAGAGCTGCTAATGCAAAAGCCATTCACATCTAATGACCCCATTTGGGAGCCAAGTTCCTGAGGGCTGGGGGGCCCTGCCAGGCACAGGGCCCTGCAATGGGCAGGTGCCCGGGGGGCTGGCAGGGCTCTCTGGCAGGACACTGCCCCATGGCACATGGGGGTGGCTCCAGACAGCAGGATTTGCCTCGTGGGACTATTTCCTGGGCTCTTTCAGCTCCATCACCCCAAGTAACCATAAAGGAAGATGTGTGTGTATAATTTCACTTCTTCCAATCACAGAACCACGGAATGGTTTGGATTGGAAGGGACCTTAAAGACCCCCTCATTCCAACCCCATCCATAGACCAGGCTGCTCCCTTTCTCTTCTTCCTGGCATAGGATTATAAACCATAAAGGAGAGAGGAAGAAGAAAGTGATCTCGGATAGGAAAACTGAGTCATGTAGGGCTGAGATGTTTCATTTCCCGTTATTATTCCTGATTTCTTTACAGAACTGCACAGATGCACAGGCTGAGCTTAGATCACCTGCAAGTTTTTAGGGGGTGGCCGTGTTCCAGCTCTCTGCCTCCAGCAGCTGGCAGTTGGAGCTCCTGTGAGTGACAAGGGCCACCCAAAAGGAGGCTCAGGTTTGAAGCCTGAAGGGGGGGAAATTCAAAGAACTGTTAGCATCTCCTGATGGCAACATTGCTTGGGAGTGATTTTGACAGGCTTCAGAGGGAAGTTTGTACCAGTTATGTTACTTTAAACCTGTATTGTGCCATTGTTTAGGGAAACTCTCACCGAGTTGACAGATCCTCCCAACTCCATAGTTCTGTGATCATGCAAAGCTCCTGGCAAAGCAGCTGAGCTCTTACAGGTGAAGTGACTTGTGAAAACGTGCCTCTGAAGTGAGCTTTTGCCTTAGCCACAGTCTGTAAACAAACTGCTGGGTGGGGGGAACCAAGGGGGGGACACCACATTTCCTGGAAACCACTGGGGCTGGGTTGGAAACACCTTGTGCAATAGGAGTTGCTGTGCTCCAGGTGTAGTAGAATCAGATAAACCTGCATCTTGGTGCCTGTCCAAATTAAACTGGTTGGGCTCGAAAGCCTGTGTTTAGAGGGTCCAGTGTTTGTGGTATCAATGCTTTCTGTGAAGCCATGGGAACCCTGGCTGGGAAGGAAATGATGGAGGCAGCACTCAGCTGGGAGAAAGTGTTGCTGGTGGAGGGTCAGCTTGTGTTGGAGCGGAGGGGCAGCACTAGATGGGAGTCCCTTAAAAAATCACCTGGCCATCACACAGTTTCCCTACAAGCTTTAGAGGATCCCCTTGTTCCTTGGAAACAGAACAAGCCATCCCAAGTGGTGGTGGGGCTGCCTGCTCGGGGAGGCCAGGCAGTGATGGCATCTCACACAGCTGAGAACATGTGGGAGGTGAGGGAATGACTCCCCAAGCCCAGGCTGTGAGGTTGGAAATTTGCCTTCTGGATTTTGGGGGCTGTGGAAAGCAAGGAAGGAACCTCAGGTGGGTAATTTCTGTCTTGAGGGAAGGAGCAAGCGAGGCAGGCGCTGCAATTGTTGGATATTGGATTGTCTGTGTGACAGGAATATTTAATGGGATTGACAGGCTTCACTTCTGTAGCAAGAGGCAGCCAATGTGACCTCAACAAGTCCTGGTGGAGGGAAGCTGGGGGTCAGGAGGGCGACTCCTCAGTGTCTGCTGGGTTGGCTGGTCCTCTCTGTGAGCTACCAAGTCACCCAGGATTACTAACTGAAATGTGTGCTTCAAGTCAGGATGGATAAATCCATTTCTCAGCTGGGAGTTTGGTGTCTTGGAAGAACCCAGATAAAATTATTTCATTGGTTTATACATAGTTTAAGGTTGGCCTTCAAAGTTTGCTCACCTAAAGAATGAAAACCTTTTAAAAGCTCCAACCTTCAGCTGAAACATGAACTCAATGTAAGAAATTAAACCATAGATCGTCTGAAGCTCATGAATTTTCCTTTGTTGAGAACAGGTTTAGAAAGAGAGAATTTTTGCAGTTCTTTCTCTCAAGTCTTGCTGGGTTTTTGTGCAAAGGCACCAACAGGAATGTTCACAAGTCTTTACTGAAGAAAACTTCCAGGAAAATAGTTGCAAGACACGTTTAGTATGCTTCAACCAGCTGGATTTTCTGGCAGCTCCAGTGAAATCTAAACAAGGAAAATGATTGTCTTTTTCTGTTGTGTTTTGCAATAGTTTTCTGTCCGGACTGGACAGTACAAAGCACATCCTCTGTGGGAAGGTGTCGCGGGCTGCAGATGAGATAAAGTTCCCTGTGATTATATGGGGTGTTTCTCAACTGAGAGTCAGCACATGTGGAGGTCCAGTCCTTTTACCACTCACAAGCAGGGAAAAGGGAGGAAGTGGAGTCCATTAAGGAGAATAGTAAAACCAGGAGTCCAGTAATGAATGAGGGACTGCTGCAGTAACGTCATGTGAGCACCTCTCCCTCCCACTCATTGCAGGAGGTATTGGCCAGTCCTGAGCCCCGGATCGTGTGAGCAAGGGCCTCTTTTGCAATCCTATATGTCTGCTCTACCTTTTCCAGACATGCATCTCTGGTTTTATTGAGCACACAGCTTGCTGTGGTCCTTCAGTTCCCAGCAGCTCTTTCCACTCCCCTTCCCACCCACAGCTGAGAGACCTATTACCAGGTAATGATGTGTCAAGCAATAGCAAGGTGGGGGAAATCACTGAAGGAAAATGCTGATGTAGGGGTGGAAGCATCCATGGTTATTCTATTTTCCTTCATGGCCTGGTTTTCTACACCCAAAGCCTTTAAGCTGCTGCTCTTTCTCCTTAGGTGAGTAGGTGGCTTTGGGCACTGAGAGAACAGCAGCAGGTCTAAAAGTGTTGTAATGTTTCTCTTGTCCTAAGGTGAATTATGTTCTCAAATACCCAGACTTGGAAAAAAATGCTTTGAAGTAGTGAGCTTTAACTTCTCTTGGGTCTGTGCAATGACAGAAAGAGTCTAATTAACTGTGAGTTTGTGTTTATCTGACTTCTTCCAAAATTGAGCCCAGTACAGCTCAAAGCTCCGTCTAACTCTGTGTGACCTGACCTTGCTGGGCTCCAGGCCAGCAATAGGTGACTTCTCCAAGTTCCCTCAGGGAGCTGCCTTCAGTCTGGCAGAGATTGGAAGCTTCTTAAATCGTGGTGTTGTAGAAAGCTCTGCAGAGCCAAACCTGCTCCTGGATGAGCTCCCTGGCAAGTGTGGCCATCTACAGCCTGGGCTCTGTCTGAGTAAAAGTGATCTGTGATCCTGGATCTGTGATCCAGGACCTTCTCCTAGTCCTGATCTCAGCCTAAACCAAGGGAAAAGCTTGCCCAGCTTCTTGCTGCATCATGTACCATTTAAATGGTTTCCCATATGTTAAATATTTTCTCAGTGAGTGGGAAATCCAGTGTTTCCAGTGAACCTGATATTTAATAAAGCCACTTTGAAATTATTCCTGGGTAGCAGATCTGCAAATGTGCTGTGCAGAAACTCTTTTTTTTTTTTTTTTGTGAACATCAAATGCTCAGAGTTGCATTCTGAGATTCCCTGCAAAGACTCAAGCCTAGACTGTAAAATGTAGTTTGAAATTTAATTTCCACCAATATCAGTGTGGAAGAGATTAAAATGGGGAAGTCCACAAGGAGAAAGATTTTCTTGGTAACAAAACAAACTCTGCTGTGGGCTGGTGACAGGTTTTATCAAAAATATTTTAAAAGCTGTCATTTCATATTGTTTCTGCTTTACAAAGTTGGAAATGCTGTAGAAGCTGGAGCCATTTTTAATCTCTTTAGGGAACTAATTTTACAAATCAGCCACTGTAGCTTTGATTACAACAAACCTCACTTTCTGAAAAAAGCGGCTGTGGTGAAGAGGAAAAAACACATTCTTGTTTTGCAAACAATTTTGGTCAGTTCAATAAAAACAGATAATAGATAAATTATTCCGAAAGGACCCAATGGTCTTTCCAAATGCCAACAGTAAAGAAAAGCTCTGGTTAAAAATTTTGTTTTTGAAAAAGAAAAAAGCCTGGTTTCAACATAAAACACTTCTGATGCCAAGAATCTAAGCCAGCTGTCATTGTCTTTTGTATCCATAAACAAATGCTTTGGTCTCCCTAACAAATCTCAAATGAGGAAAATGAGAATGGGAAGAACGAGAGCGGGCTGTCTGCAGTGCCCGGGCCAGCCAGAGGGTCTGACAGATTTGGGGCTGTTTCCCTGGGATCCTCCCGTGGTCAGGGAGCTGCCAAAGGCTCTGGTGAAGTCACCTGGGAGGAGAAGTTAAACCCTTCCATCAGAAGCAGGGAGAGGAGATCCAGCTTGGCCGTGGGTGTTGTGGAGAACCTGCCTTGAGGGGGTGACCCGTGTCCCACCATTCCTGACCATTCCAGCTGTCCAAGCACATTGGATGGGGCTCTGAAGCAGAAGATGTCCCTGCACATGGTGAGGATCAAGTTGGAACCAGATAATCCTTCAGGTCCCTTCCAACCCAAACCATTCCATGACTCTCTGATTCCTGTTTTCCATTCCGTGGCTGTGCTGTGATGCTCAGTGGGAGCAGACTGGGCAGAGCAATGTGTCAGCAGAATTTTTAACAGCTTGTTGGAACTTCTTAACAGCTGGACAACAGGAGTGATTTGCTCCTCTGTCTCTTTGGTCTCAGATCCTTCATTATTTTATTTTTCCTCTTTAAATGTTAACCCTGCTTTAAAGCAGGAATTCCCCCTGGAATGTGGGGGACAGTATCCCCCTATTTCCTGCAGTGCTGAGAGCAAAGCCCTGCAAATATGGATGAGGGTTTTGAGTGCATGCACACTTTGCAGATCTTTATTCTGTCCCATAAATTCTGAAGCCTCAACTGTTGTAATTTTCTACCTTACAGGATTCTCTGGTGCCTGCTAAGTTTGGGACTTCCTTCTTCCAGGCTGTTATGGGAAGTCTTTCCCAACCGGTTGTGTGATATTTGTTGGAACTATGTAACCCTGAGATCTTTGTTGAAAAACATAGTATTTCAACTAAATCAGGATCTGTGGCTCAAAGATGGTGAGGTAGCTGTGGGTGAACAGGCTCTGATCACATCAGCCCTGTCTCCATAGGAATCCAGGGGGAGAAAAAAAAAGCTGACATCACTTCTGAGTCTTCTGCCTCTGTTTAGCTTCAAGTTGTTGGTGAAGGTTTAACAGAGATGTTCCCCAGATGGTTCATCTTACCAAGTCTCTCCTTTCGTTAGTGATGTGTGTCGTTCTCTATTTCTGGGATCAGCTTTAGAGTGGTAAATGGATAGGGACTGTTTGGTTTTGGTTTTTTAACTGCCCCTATCCCTGTGACTCCACCTGGGTTCAGGGCATCACTGGCCATACCTGCTAGAATGGCACAGACCAAGTTATTTTGGAGTGCAGGGTCTGTCAGCTGTATACAACTTCCATCTGTTAAACACTGATGTAAACAGACTCTCCCCCTCTCTTTGGAGTCAAACCCTGAGTCGGGAGAACATGAGGTGTTCAGCTGTACTTCACTCACCACAGGACAGATCGGGAAGTGATGCTGTCTCTAAGTGACTTGGGTAAGATCCTGGGTGGATCCCTGTCCTGCTCATGCCTGGGCACAGAATCCCTGGGCAGCTCTGCCCTGCCAAGGCTTGGAGCTGATAAAACATCTGCCTTTGCACCGAGGAGACGCTGCAGACACGGGCGACTGTCACCGAGCTTAAAGATCGAGGCTGGGCAGAGCACGGGGTGGAGTGAAAAACCTCCCAGGGTAATTAATCCAGTCCTATTACTCCAGCTTTCGGCTTTGTTGGTTTTTTTCTAAAGCTGGCCTGCAAAACCCAGGTCTCAATTAATACTATTATCCTGGGGATGACATTTCCTCAGTCTGTCGTCGGTTATTTTTTAATTCTCTAATTTGTTCTAATCTGCACATTGCCTGCACATCAAGTCAGCCATGAAGACGCTGCATTTCCAGGTTCCTTCCTCTCCATCCTCCCAAAGAAATTAAAGCAAGGAGGCTGCGGGACCACAAGTGCAGGAAATAGAATTAGGGAACATATTAATTGGGGCATCAAGTAGGATTTTGTTCCAGGCGGTTTCCTTCCGTGAGCCACTTTGATGCTTCCCCTTCGCAGCTCTGTTTCTCATTAAAAGTATCCCTTAATGGCAAATGTTGTTTATGCATGTTGCAATTATGTCATGCTGTAACCCCTACGCTGGCAGGCCGGGCTGATTGGCGGCGAGGAGGAGGAGAGGAGGTCACTTGTGGGGAGGAAGAGGGGGAGGTAAACAACAGACAAATAGTTTCAGCTTTGTGGTTGAAGGATGGCTGCTCCAAACCCCTCGGTGTGTCCAGCCAGGCCGGATCCTGCACGAGAGTCAGGGCTTGAGGCTGCTCCCTCCAGTCGGGTTTTAGGTTTTCTGTACTTTGCTGGGCTTGAGGTTTGCAGCACTACCGGCAGAAAGGGACGGGTAATAGTAAAGCTCTGCTTTGCAAAGCGAGACCTGGGCTCCCTTTTGGTGTTTTAGCTACTGTTTGATTTAAGAGAAGTAGGATTTTGGGTAGCTTAGTGGGTTTTTGGGAGGAAGAGAGTGTGAGTCTCTGGAGTTTTCTCTGTTCTCCATGGCTCTTGTGCCATAGCTACAAACCTTCCTTGGGATCTTCAGGGCACCGAGATTTGCTCTGATCTCCTCAGACCCAGATCCTTGAGCGAGGCTGCTCCTGGGTGATTCCTGCCAGCACTAATTCAAGGCTGTGAGAATAGCTCATTTGTGGGAGGGTATTTGTTTTTCCATCCAGGCAGCCAAAACCTCCAGCTTCCCCTCTCCCTTCGCTCACACACCGGGAGTGCAGAGGGTTCATTCTGCCCTTGATCTCTCAGCTTGTGTGATCAGCTCATGGCAAACCTGATGGTGAACTTCACTTTTTTCTCTCATTTTCTAAATGCTCCTACTGCAAAATGGGTTTGCCCCCGTTTCTAGATCTCAACAGCAAACAATTAACAGCCATAATGAAAGAAAACAGCTCGTGTGTGTGGGGAGAGCAAGCCAAGCCATGTCCATGCCCAAGCAAGTTCAGGAGCCAATACAAATACCACTGCTGTGTTTTGGAAACTCTTGGCCTCTCTGGATTTTGGGAACCAACACACAGCGACTGAAGCTGATGGCGAAAGCAGTGAGCAAAAACCTCAAAGCTGTAAAAACCAGAATGTAAAACAAATCTAAGAGAGGGAAGGAAAAAAAACCCTCTCTCCTTCCTTCCTTCCTAATATCCTACCTACAGAGACTGGAGCCTGGGCAGGCAAACAGGCCGAGAAAACCACAGGAGCTGGTGAATGAGGGGAAACAGACAAGTGTAGGAGTCACAGAGGAGAAGTCACTTGGTGCCTAGAGCCAGAGCTGCTGTGAAATGACTCATTTTCACTTTGCATGTATGATATTTGCATGCAAAACACATTCTGCGAACCGTCACATGGGGATTCTGCTCATGGGTTTTGATCCGGGATGAAATTTCACCCTTTCCTCCAGCAAAGTCGTTTATCTTTCTTTCAGGGAGGAGGGAGGAAGTGGGAGGGAACTGCAGGGAGAGAGAAAGAAATTGTCCCTCAGGCATAAAATTCAGGGATTTATCCCTCCAAAGGGTCACTCAGCTGCTTCCTAACATGGGGACAGAAGTGGGAAATGCTGGTGAGAGCACAAGGTCAGGGCAGAGGTGGTTTTTGACTCTGCTACCTCCACCCACCTCTGGCCTGAGCTGGAGCAGTCCCAGTTAAGTCCTTGGCCAGAAACTGGAAGCCTTTGTACTACTTTGACTTAAAATATTATTCAGCTAAAAATCTCCTCTGGAATGAAGTAAAACTCCTGAATTAGACCCATGTTGTGTTCTGGTAGTCTTGAGAGGTCCAGGGATGTCCCCTGAAGGGGGCAGAAGGCTACTTGGCCTTTGATCTATTCCCTGTGGGACGTTTGTAGTGTTTTCAGGATGTTTTCTGGTGTATCCATCAGCAAAGGGCCTGGGATCCTCAGTGATGGACAGAGTATGGTGCCATAATACTGATAATGCCAGTGTGTCTGCTGGGCTGGAGGGGTGTTGGCTCTCTGGGCCAGGCTGACAGACACAGGGAATGCTGGCTTAGGAATAACTGAAGAGGTTCATAGCTTGGCAGATCATAAACCTAATCCTGCAATAAGTCTTGGTGCTGTTCCTGGGGGTTTCATTGCTTTGGGGCATGGACTGACCTTGGTGTCCCTGTGGAAACAACTGCATGGCAAGATGTATCAGCCTCCACTGCTTGCCTACCAAAGGGATGGAGTTTCCCAAGACTAGGATTGCATTCATGGCATCTCCTAACATCCTCCTGCCACTTCTCCTGTACCAGTGCCTATTTCCAAAGCCTTACAATGCCCTGTGTGGCCTTCTAGCAAAGGCAAACCTTTGGTGCCCTGCTGGTACAAGCGAGTGAGCTGAGTCTGTCAGCAGCTGCTCTTTGCCCTTCCAGGGCTTCCTAAGCCAAAGGAGCAAATCCCAAGGAGGGAATCCTGATGGCAGAGGTGTGCCATTTCCACCAGCCCTCTCTCTGGGAGTTGATAGCCCGTTAAATTTTAGTATCTTCCCCACACAAGAGTTTCTCTGGCAAAGCTGTGCTGTGGTCTTGGTGCTTATGAGCAAGATCCTGCTGTCCTTGGCATGGCAGACAGGGAGAGGCATGGGGTGAATGCGTATTGGTGCCACCCTGGGCGTTGGGTTATGGAGCTCTGCTCTTGGGAGCCTTTTCTCTCTGGATAACAACATGGTTTCTCCACTTTGGGAGCCTGAGGGCTGTGTCAGTCACAGCAGGGGCTGTTCCTGCCTCAGGTGGATGCATTTGGGTGCAGGGGACATGCCAGGGCAGGTGGCACTTACAGGGGATTTTGGGGTTTGGTTTCCAAGGTAGTGATTGCAGTGGAAGACTCACCCATGTGAGCCCATCCTGCACATCAGAGGATGAGAGGGTGGCTAAGGGTCTGCCTTGCATTTTCTGCCTGTGTTCAGACCCTTCCCCTGCACGGAATAGGATCTCTGTGGAGTTTATCACAGAATTAAATCTGTCCAGCTGCTCTTAGGCTGTACCTGGAATGTGCATTGTGCACAGACCTAAATCTGAGCTCACATCAAACTCGCTGAGTTCTGAGCATGGGCTGCTCTTCAAAACTGAGGATGGTGAGCTTTGGGGCACCCCAACAAAGGAAAAAAACCTTGGGACAAACCTTCCTCTTTGCCTGAACTCAGTTGTGTGGGTAGGGAAGGGGCTGGGCCCAGACTGGGGCCACCAGTCCATGTCCAGGCTGCAGCACTGGCACTAAGGTTGTTCTATTTTCTTGTGCCATAACCCAGCACAGCTGTAGTGGGGTCTCCAGCTACCTGAAACAACATGGCAGCAGACCACTGCAGTACTCAAAAGTGCTTTGAAAGGACCTATTTTAGTGCCAAGGTGGAGGAAGGACATCCCAGAACAAGCATAGCTCATAAACAGAGGCAGAACAACTGCCTCTGGCATCATTCTCTGTGCCTGTGATTTTCACAAGGACTTCCAGCATTTCCCGACTGTTGGAGATGTTGGATCCTGAGCTGGAGGGTTGTGTGGGCAAAGGACTGAGGCTGCAGTGTATCAGTTCAGTTCTCCTCTAAAGATGCTGTTTTCTCAGAAACCTAAGCAAGGAAGGAGGAGGCATCACCAGGTAAACAACCTTAAATGAAGGCTATGTTGCTGGAAATGTTTATACTAATCATTCCTGAAAAATACACAAAGAATTGATAGTGTAGCACAGAGTTCAGTTTGTGCAATCAGGAGTGTGTGTGAGTAGGTGTCTGTGTTTGTTTGTGAGATACGTCCTTCCCTGAAAGTAAGTTTTGGAAAACAGTTGCTGACAGGTGAATTTTTGCTTTAGAATTTCCTAAAATATCCTGATCCATCTGCACCAAGGGACTGGGAAGAGCAGTGATAAACCCCAGCCCTCGTGTCTGTCCGCCAGGGTTTCCTGACAGAATGACACGGACAGATGTGTTGGGGTGTGTGGATAATAAATCCAACTAAGCACCATCCCTGGATGCAGGCGTGGATTGGCACTGCAGCATCTTCTGGGTCTGGCACGTGCCAAAGGCTGGATCTGACTCATGGCACTGTGGAATTTCCAGATCTCTGGGTGTGCAGTTAGAGCTGCTGCACAATCCAGTATCCTGGTACCTCTTTCTTTGCAGAGATTGATTTTCACCTCTGGCCAAAAGAGGACAAGTGGGGACATCTACAGTGTGGTGACCTTAATTCAACTCCTGACCTATGGCTGGAGGAGTATCAGAAAGGCCAGGGCAAAGTCCCTCATTTGGTAGTAGAAATTTAATCGGGTGACCCCAGAAAGCCCTGATCAGAGATTTTTGGCTTGTCCATTTTGTTGTGTTGTAACAGTGGGGAGAAAGGCTGAACGTGCTGCTGTTGGCTCATGCCATGGTGATGCCTCAGGGTGCTTGTGAGGAGACAACACCAACACTGTGCCACTCTGCGTCCCTGCCAGCTCCTTGCTCTTGGATATAAAACTAGTATGATTCGAAGAATTGGGAAAGTAAATTGGTCTGGAATTAACCTTGTTGTAATCCAGCTATTCCCAGCACACTGTGTAATTTTATTTTTTTTGCCACTCTCTGCTTTCCTCCCTTGAATCTTCATTGCCCCGCTTAGATACACAGAGCAACACTGTTTGTTGTATGTGCCCTCAGAATCACATGTGTTCCCATGTTCTGCTCGCAGATCAAACCTCGCTGTCCCTGCAGTGCTGGAAATTTCTTCAAATTAAAGACTTTGATATGAAAATGCCTCTGTAATTTAGCAGGCTTATGGAAAAAAGAGTGGAAACACCTAAAGTCAACGGCACAGCTCACAACTTGGGTGGCCAAGGGGTAGCAGGTGGGGTGCTATGGTAAAACAAAGCCCAGCTTAATTACAGGAACCTCTGTCAGAGAGGATTTCTTTTTTCTCACACGCACGTACATACATGTGTGCATTTATCTCCTGCAAACACAGCGGGTTTGCTGGAACACACAATTCACTCCTGTTGCCACAGACCCTTCTGCTGACTCAGTCCTTGGAATCCTGGTGTAAGCAATGCCAAATTGCACTTGGGTGTTGCTTTAGATTTGCTTGCTGCTGCGTATTGGGAAAAAAAAAATCTATATTAAAGCACTTTTCTAGCAGAGAGCTGAGAACCTGAGCCCCAGCTTTGGCTCTCCTGCTGACCTGGATGCACCTGCTTGGGCAGGGGAGGCACCTGGGTGAACATTCCCTGTGGGAGCCTCCTCAGCCGAGCAGGAGCAGCACAACTGAGGCAACAGCATCATCCAAACTCCAAAGTGTGGGCGGAAGGAAAGAATCACCCTTTGTTGCCGAACCCAAAATCCCGGAGCTTTCTTTGCCGCGTAATTTGCCGGCGTCAGCAGATTCTGGGTGTTTTACTGCCAGCAGCCGGACTGAACTTCCTTGAAGTTGCAACATCAGGAGGGTTAATTATGTACAAAGTGCTGGCCAGTGCCGAGGTCTGGCACGCAGGGATCCAGCTGTGCTGCAGAGATGATCCAGAGGTGATTGTCATGGCCGGGGTTTGCGTGTTCCCGGCATTGGGGGCCGGTTGTGTTGCTGGGGTCGGTGAAGGCAGGGCGGAGGCAGACTCTGGAGAAGCTTCCCTTTCTATTCAGGGTTCTGGTTCAAAGGGAATCACGTTAGTCCGTGGAGGGTTAGCATTTCCAGGAATGGAGCTGCCGCCCTTCTGTGTTTAATCTGGTTCTTTCTCAACATTTCCTAGCACTGCAAATGCCGTTTTCAGCCATTACAGAATCATACTTTACAAATATAAGAAAGGAGGTTTTGGGGGAAAAGTGAAATATGTTAATTTTGGGGCTTGTTTTTTTGGTATGAGTGCCTGGTGGCTTTGGAGCTGAAGGATTTGTTTGATGTTACTGAAGAAGTGGCGAGTTGAGTTCAGCTGAGGAATGTGGAGCTTTGTCCATAAGGCTTGGAGTGAACGTGGCATTGAAGAGATCCTCCCTCCACACTCCTCCATCCGTTTGCTGGCTCCTCCAGAGAGGCAGGGAGTTTATTCTGCTCTTTCCAAACACCCAGCAGCACTGCCAAGCCTCCTTCCCCCTCCCAGCAGCGCTTCAAATAGGGTTTGTGGATTTCCCAATATTTGTAACCTCGTCAGTCAGGGCTTATCTCCCTGCTACATAAAAGGACAGAAAGCACACATGGGCCTTATCGGGGAGCCAGCAGCGCCGGAGGCGAAGACATGGGAAGTGTTCTGTCAACAATTCAAACAGTGCAATTAAAATGTGGATCGATTCCTTTTTCACTTGCACTGGTGTCTCATTTTTGGCTGCCAAAGCTGTGCTTGACAGCAGGCTTAGCCAAGATCGTGCTGCAGGTTCTTAAAGCATTAAATGTTCCTCTTTTCTCCTTTGCCCGGCATCTGGTACCTCCATCCCAGTTCGGCCACTTCATTTTTTTGTTTGGAAGAAACCTTTAAATTCACCTCATCCCACCCCTTTGCCATGGCAGGGACACCTTCCACTATCCCAGGGTGCTCCAAGCCCCATCCAACCTGGCCTTGGACACTTCCAGGGATTCAGGGGCAGCCACAGCTTTTCTGGGAAATCCATCCCAGCCCCTCCGCACACTCCTCACAGGGAGGAATTTCTCCCCAACATCCCATCTAACCCTGCCCTCAGCAGTGGGAAGCCAATGTACAAACTGTCCTTGAGACTTTGAGTTTAAGGGCCTTTGCCCTAATGGGCAAATGTTGTTCTCCTTTACCCAGTGCTTGGCACTGCAATGTCCCCACTTTGTATTTTAATACAATTTTTAGTTAATTATGACACAATTCAGTTACAGCAGCAGCAGACTGGCAGATGCCTGAAATGCTTGGCTGTCCTTTGCCTGCCCTAGGTCAGATGTCAGAGCTGCCAAATGTCAGCGTTGCCAAATGGGAGGAGAAGGGACTTAAATACAATTTAAAGCAACTTCCCCCCCCCCTTTTTTGGTAAATGGACCATTTTCCTTTATGCTACGCTATTATCAGAGACCTCCAGCCCCCATTTTCCTGTTAGAAATACCTGACAAGGGAAAGCACAGTTGTTTGCACTGCTGCTGGTTGGTTTTTTTTTTAAACAGTAGTAAAGTTTGACTTGATTTTTGGCTTAGATGTGCAGTGCAACCGTCTTGTGTCTTCCTCACTCCAAAGTGAATGGCTGTTTAATCTCCATCCCATGGAAAAAAAAAAAAAA
>VYXF01005651.1:664650-698964 GCA_013397295.1 Polioptila caerulea
CAGGACATGCAAGCCCCTTGAGATGGGCTTTATAATTGCTCGAGCTTGACACTGCAACTTAGTGTCCTCATGGCCACTGATTGATTTCAATTAACATTCCCATGCTCCAGGCACTATAAATAACCCTTGTCTGGCCGGCTGCTTCCCCACTGCCAGCTCAACCTTTCTCCTTTAGCTGCTGCTGCTGCTCATCTTGCTTCTTGGCTTGGCCTCAGGCTCAGTCTATAATTCTTTCCAAACTTCCCTGTATAAAATAATCATGTACATGAAGTAAAACAGGAGTCTCATATACACACTTAATAACTCTTGTGTACTGTATGAGTGGGAATTCCACTTCATAACCCCCAGAGCTTTCAAATGGTTCTCATTTTCGGCAGCATTCCTCCTGCGAGATCTAAAACTTCCCATTTTATTCCAAGCTGTTTCTTTCCCTTTCAACCCTTGAATTTCTCCGCTGGATTTTGGGGGACAGGCGGCTCTGTTGGCCCTTTGGGCTGTGGTTTCAGCAGGGAGCTGATAGCCCTGCTCCTGAGCTCTTAGCCAAATGTCAGGGTTCTCTTCCCAAAGCCACATTTTCCAAATTAAAACTTGGGCTCACTTGCAATCCTGAGCAAAAGGCTCTGAGATTTAGACTAAACTGATAAGATAAGCTTACAGGGACCCCGAGCTAATGTTGTACACGTGTTCCTCTGTCTGCCTACCTGTTATCTCGTTCCCAGTGAAAGAGAGGAGAAGGAATATCGGGTGTTTTAGACACTTGGTGGATGTGACAGCTAGATAACATCTGTATATAGGTACGGATGTATGGATGCAGGAGCACCAGTGACAGATAAGAGCCAGCAACCTGCACCTTTCTGAGGCCAGCAGGGACAGTTGCATCACAGAGTGCAGAACTGGAGGCTTTCAATTTGGGGGTGTGTTGTTTAGATGACGTTTCGAAAGCCAAAGCAAAATAGACACCTCTTTGATAAAATGCACGTGTGGTTCTCTCTTTCCCTGCCAGCTGGAGATGGGGTTGGAGTTTCCCAATCTCGAAGTAAAAAAATAATAATTCATGATTTGTCTCTATTGCATCTGGCGTTTTCTTGTCTTTTTTTTCCACCCAGCAATGGATGATCTCCAAACACCCTGATCTATTGGTATTTTGAATTTGGAAGATTTGTGTTGATTTGGGGATTACTTCATAAGGATGGGAGAAGTAAAATGGATGATAGGTGTTGTCCTCAGAACCTCTGGCTTCAAAAATTCGTGATCCCTGTAGAAATATAGTGATATAATAGAAATATAGTGATAAAATAAAATCAAAGGCAGGCATTTCTCCAGGTTGGCAGGGTCAGAAGTGCAGGAACACACATGGGTGGAGAATCCCAGGGAGCAGGGATGCTTGTGCAGATGAGGGATCAGGGTCAGAGCCCTGTGACCACTGGATGTGCCACTATCCCCATCTCAGCACAGGCGACCTGCCCTGCTGGCTACCCCCCCGGGCCCTGCTGGCCGCCCCCTGGACCCTGCTGGCCATCCCCCGGGCCGTGCTGGCCATCCCCTGAGCCCTGCTAGCCATCCCCTGGGCCCTGCTGGCTGCCAGGACCCGGCTCTTCCCTGCAGTGCCACGGCTCTGGCTGCGTGCAGAGCCCATGTGCTCCGTGCGTGTCGTGCGGTGGCTGCTCACCCTGTTAATTAAAACAGGGTTTTCAATGGTACATTCTTGGGCTTTTTTATCCCCCCTCCCCTCCCCTTTTTCCACATTTGGAGCCTGGCCCCGGTCCCTCTGTTGTGCCCCTGGCTCTGGGTGCTGAGCTCCGTGGCAGTGCTGTATCTCTGATGGGCAGCTTTGGCCAAAGGAAGGGATCGTGAAATTGTTGGAGTGTTGAGGGGCTGGACCCCAAGAGTGGAACCTCTAGCCCAGATATGGGCTCACCAGTGCCCAGCAGAGGTGCAGAATGATCTTCCTTATTCTGCTCTCCACGTTTTTGGAACAAACCATTTGCCCTGTGTGTGATGAGAGGGTGCCAGCGTGGCTCCATCCTGGTGCCCACTGCAGAATTGGTGTTTTGTTCACTCAGGTGCTGAGCTTTGCCTGCTGCATTTTCATCTGAATCTCTGGACCAGGGCTCAGTGCTGAATTTCCCCCTTGCTGCTGGCACCTCCTGCCTGCTTTATTTCTGTTAGATTTGTGGTGCTTGTGTTGGTGTAACTCTGTTTATAAAGAGCAAGGTCATTGTTGCTTAGCTGGTGTTCATTTTTCTACCTGTTCTTTGGGAAAGAGTTTGGGGCACTGCCTTCAGCTTCTGGTGTGTACCTGGTGTTAGGCAGCAGCAATCAAAAAATTATAAATCTGTATAAAATAGTTCAATATAGTGGCAATTTAATAAAACCTTTGAGCAACAATTAATTTGGAATGAACATTTAAAACACCGAAGAGGACTAAATTTTCTTTTGTGCCATGTACGGTGGTGATATTGATAACTTTTAATGCCATTTAATGCTATTCAAGGGGAAAAAAGTACAAAAAAGGAATCTTTTCAAATAGAAATTTTATTTTTGGAGGTGTTGAAATTTGCCAATTTGATGGGTTGGGATTTAGCAGAAAATAGGAATAACAAGCCCCTAGGTCAGCAATATCAACATGCGTTTGTGACATGTTGTCATCCTGAAAGATTTTTCTTTTTTCGTAAAAAGCAGTGCAGGAAAAAAAAATCCACATAGGTCTAATCACACGATCTCCCAAAGCTATTAGTGGATGTGCTTATAGATAAACAAGAAACAAAACATCCTGAGAGCAATGGGAGAAATAAATAGATTTTCTGGGAGGGAGAATGAGTGTGAGAGCGAGGGGAGTAATGGGGCAGATGTGTGTGAGTTTGCAAACTGATTTTTGCATTACAGGATGTCATTTATTTAGTTTGAAAAAACATGTTTTTACGGTGTTATTCTGTGCCTTTCAGAGTTCTCATGCACTGGAAGCCAGCTCTGACTTCTGTGTCAATGGGCACTTGGGGACTCCAAGCCCTGAGTTATTTGACTGTCAAATGCTGTTACTAAGTCACTGGAAATCACTTCTTTTTTTTTTCTTTTTTTTTTAATTCACAAAATTAATTTGTTTTACTCCAAGATGCCCAGAGCAATCATTTATATTATAAAGCTGAAAGTGGCAGGAGGACATCTAAAAATAGCACTTTCTAAAAGCTCCCATGCAGACATTGGAGGTGAGGTTTTTCCCTTATTCATATTCTGCACTGTTATTTAATCTGAAAAACCCCAAAAAGGTCAAATGTGGGAAGTCACATGGTGTACAGCTGTACAGACCATGATCTTGTCATTTGTGTCAAGTGAATCAATCTCAAAGAGATATTGGGCCAGGTCTTGGCAAGTTCTGTAAATTGCTGTGCTGGGCCAAAGTCTTACCAGGCAAACTGCTCCCAAATCCCAGGCTGGTTTGGGTTGGAAGGGACTTCCAATGCCACCCCTGCCCTGGGCAGGGACACCTCCCACTGTCCCAGGTTGCTCCAGCCCCGTCCAGCCTGGCCTTGGACACTGCCAGGGATCCAGGGGCAGCCACAGCTGCTCTGTGCCAGGGCCTGCCCACCCTCACAGGGGGAGAATTCCTTCCCAATATCCCTTCTAAATTCCCCCTCTTTCAGTTTAGGACCATTTCCTCTTGTCTTGTCACTGCAGGCCCTTGTCCAAAGCCCCTCTCCAGCTCTCTTGGAGCCCATTTAGGTGATGGAAGGGGCTCTAAAGCTCCTAAATTGGGATGTTGGTATTTTATCTGTGAGAAGGCACAAGTTGCTCACGTGCCAGCTTGGCCTGAGTTGTCTGGGCCTGCAGAGACATTTGTGCTGTGGGAATCTGCATCCAGCAGGTCACTCTGGGCTCGCTGTGTTCTGCAGGTGAGCTGGCTGTGCTCAGGTGCCATGGGCTGCAGGCTCCTGCAGGTGTCTGCCCCAGATCCTCTGGGCTGATCTGCCCTGGCCTGCTCGCTCTGACTGCAAAAGGAAAACTGCCAGTCCGTGCTGCTGGCACCTTCCAGGGCAGGAGCACCCCTGGGTGGCTGTCCACAGCAGGCTGGGTTTGTTGCTGAAGGTTCAGTCCTCACATTCCTGCTGGAGTTTGGAGGTGGGATGAGCTTTGGCCTTAAACTGAAACTTGGCCCTAGACCTCTGATTTTGGCTTGCTTGAGGGCTTGTTCCCAGTTCACTGGGATCTCTTCCCAAACTTTTGGGAAATGTGGCCCAAGCAGATTATGAGGAGGTGTGGAGATGTGTCTAATTCCTGACCCACTTGCCTTGGCTTTCCTTACATTAATGACTTCTGCTACTAAACTTACACAGATCTAATTAAATAGTTGAGCCTCTTCTACCACCTGGAAATCTCATTCACAAGGGAAAGAATTTGACCTTTTGTCTCTTGTTCTGGACTTCAGCATCCCATGTCCTCCTTGGCCAAGCTTTATTCTGGCCACATAAAGCAGTACCAAAAGGCTGGCCAGACATCACTCCCTTCATGCCACACTTCGTTTATAAGCCTGGATTATGCTTTTGTCCAGGACAGTTTGCCTTACCCTAAAATCCTGGCAGTCTAGAGGAGAGGAAAATCAGATTAAGTGTTCCTGATAGCAGGGGAGCCAAGAGCCGGGGCAAGGCGCAGCCCCGCCAACCTGGCAGCTGGACACAGGCATCCCGAGCTGGCCTCGTGTGATCTCAGCCCCCTGCCACTGCTCCAGCACGTGTTTGGGGGGCTGGGTGGGAACCAAGCGCTGGGAACCCCGGCAAAGCAGCGCTCATGGAGGAAATGTTTAACAAAGGCTCAGCTGCAGCAGCAAGGCTGCTGTGAAAAGCACTCGGTTTGGGGCTGGCACTCACCTGCTGTGGGCTACGTGTGACTCTTGGGGGGTTAAATGCTGCCTGTGGAGCAGGGGAGCTGGGAATATCCACGGGATGGGGTCAGGTGCTTTCTCTGCAAGGTGCAGCCTGCACAGTGCTGTGGCCTTGGCTGCAGCTGTGAATGAGCCACTGCCGCAGACCAGATTCACCGAATATCCTGAGCTGGAAGGGCCCCACAAGGATCATCAAGTCCAACCCTGACAGGACACCCCAACAATCTCACTCTGTACCTGAGAGTTGTCCAGATTCTTCCTGAGCTCTGGCAGCCTTGGGGCTGTGACCACTTCTCCAGACTGAGCTGCTGAGGCTGTGGAGGAGGCCCAGTGGTGGTGGAGGGGGATTTGCCTGGTCAGTGTGACCTGAGCCAGCTGCCAGGATCAGGTTGGGACCCTGGGGTCAGTCTGAGAGCAGTGCAGGGAACTTCATGAAATGCTGAGCATTTTAAAGAAATGCTCTTCTTGGAACCTCTTGATGCCAACACGAGTCACGTCTCCTCTTCCAGGGGAGAGATCTGCAGCAGAAGGAAGGAAAGGAGGGAACTTTGCAGTAGATAAAAAACAGAATAAGGAGAATAAGGACATGGAGTGTGGGAGTGTGAAGGGGATGCCATCCCACCACTGCCACTCTTTGGGTGGTGTCGGCCCAAAGGGACAAAGCAATAATTCAGCCAGACTCCACCTTGCTGCCCAAGCTCTCTGGGCTTGGCACAGGGTGAACCACTTGGTTTCTAATGTAAGGGACTTTCCTTTGACTGAGCCTTGGAGAAATGGTTTATACAGGTTACTGGACCATTCTGACCTTTCACCTGCTTTATCAAAGACCAGGGAAAAGATCCTGTTGTTTATTTTATATGAGGCCAGAGACTGACTGGCCATGCATGGTCATGGCTTTGATAAAAGCCAAAGTCCCAGCTGAAACAATAAATTAATTTTGACAGCTCAAGTACATACTGTTTTTCTCATTCAATAGCCAGTTCGGTCACTTTTCCATTTCCATCAGTGGCAAGGGGAGGGTTTGAGTTTGGGAGGTCCTGGTGATGACTGAGCACAAGGCACTGGGGCATGGCACCTCCATCCTGCAGGACAGGGCCAGGCTGTGGAGCAGATCTAGGAAGGCTTTGCATGGTTGGTCACATGGATTCAAGCTGCAGAATACAGTAAAATGGCATTGAATAATTTAAATTCATAATTTAATGAATTCTAATATGTTGTTCTCTCTGAGAGCAGGGGAGAAGTGTTCCTTGTGAGCTTTGGATGCCTTGGTTGTACCTCACATGCCCTCTGATCTCCCACTGTCGAGACTTGGTGCAAAAAACTCTGTTTCCATTCTTCCTTTTTGGTTAACCTTCAAATGACATTTTTAACAGTGCACAAAGTTTTCCTGTTTCCCATTGTATTTCCCTGAAGTTTTATTACCACTGCAAGCATGTAAGACACTCAGCAGGCAGAGTCACTGCTGTGACTCAGTTCCTGCTCCTTGCACAGTTCATTCTCCTCATTCCCACCTTCTCCCCAGGTATTCTTTGGTACCTGTGAGCTGTCTCATCAGTCCCAGCTGATGATAATTTAAAGTCTTTTTGCTGTATTTCATCTTTCTTTTGTGTTCCTGTAGGTGATCTGTCAGGTCTGACACTTACAAAACTTATCTGTCAAGTTTTTCCTTTTCTTCAGGAGTTTCCTCAGCTGTGTCACCCATCACCCATCTCTCCTCCAAATCCAAAGGCTGAAAACAATGAGCATCTCTTCATTTACGGGCTGATGTGTCCCTAATTTCCCAGGCTGGCCAGGGAACATGACCAAAATCAGGGGTTTTGTTATCACAGACCATGTGTTTTTCCCTTTTTATGGGATAACAGTAGCAAATATCCCAAAGTTTCACTTTAATTCTCTCCTAGTTGGGATGATTTCTTGGCTGATCATCTGAGATGAGTTACTGGGACTGTTTTATACTGGAATGTGAGCGGATGTGGCTGGCAGTGGCTTGATGTGTCTCTCAGCGATGGAGACACAGACAGCACCAGCATTTCTGCCTGTGATGTGTGGTGGTGGGTTTGTTCTTGTGCTTGTTGCTGCTTGTTTGTTGTGGCCGCTGTGTTTTCATGTTCTGATTCTGGGTTATCATGTAGCTGTGGAGACCCCCACTGCGCTCTGCCTGCTGTTGTTGTGGCTTCCTGCTAACCAGTGTTTGCTGTGGGGGATAATATGTGGTGATGTTTTTCGGCTTGTTCCTTTGCTCTGGCTGCTTGATGTTTGCATTGTAGCCATAGATTTCCGTGGCAAAATGAAGAACAAACAAGCTTTCCCTTTCTAGTCATCTGTGAAACTCAAACATGATCTGGTTCAGCACGACCACGAAAACTTGGAGATCAAACCGAGTAAATTGAAAGTGTCCCACAACATAGAAATTCCCTCCTTCTGCCTTTCCCTGTTGTCTCTCCACAACCAGACTCCTGCTGCCAATTCCAAGCAGAATTGCCCACTGCTAAGAGAGCTGCTTGTAATCCCACTGAGTGGGGTGGGACAGTGGTGATGGACTAGTACCTGAGCAGAACCTTATGTTTGGTGGTAGTAGTTTAGTAGGCTCTAAAATGTGAATTCATGTCTTTTGTCAGCCTTATGACTCCATAAATCCATTATTTTTATCGTAAAAGAATGTGTCCTTGGAAATGGAGAGGAGGGGTGGTTTATGTTTATATCAAACGTTTTCACACAAAGGAAAAATGCAGTTTTTGAAAGGCTCAGTTTTGGTGATTTGCTTATGAGCTCCATTCCGCTCCTCTCATTTCCCCCACGGCTCCAATGCCAAACATCTCCCTTTACCTGTGCAGATTAAAGCAGGGGGGATCAGGGTTTTATGAACCTTCCCTAAAGATAAACCCACTGGATAATCAGGGTGGGAAAACGTAGCTGTGAGGTACTTAAAATGAGACATTTGAAAGCTCCTTGTGAAACCTTTTCCCCGAGTCTTTTCTTCTTACAAAACGGAAAGCCCCCCTTTCCCTGCGCCAGCCATGATCAGCAACACTGAGGCTCAGACAGTTGTAATCAGCCCTAATAGGAGCAGAAAAGCCAAGTGCCACACGTTATTATGGCTCAGCCCCTGTAGTGCCGGTATCCGGAACCTCACTTGTGCCGGGATAACAGTAAACAGATGTCAGGGCAGTAGTTGCAATACTGAGTTACCCTTTCAAAATCCAGCCTGCCCCATGGATTTTTGCAGTTCTTGTTAAGGCCCCTTCTTACTGAATGCTTTTTCTTTCTCTCTCTTTCCTTCTCCTTTCCTGCAGGGTTATTTTATTTTTTGCAGGATCAGCACCCTTGGCTGATTCACCGTGTGGCTCCATAAATAGTTGGATTGGCATAATTGAGGGGTGAACCGGATTTGGGAGTGAGTGGCTGGTGATTGAGGAAGGAGGGGGAGTGTGATGGGATAAGCTGGGCTTACCACCGAGAGAAATGTTTGTGGAACCATGGCTTTTCCACAAGGAGCCACAAGTCTACTGGAGAAGGGGAGAAATGCTCCAACCACTGGAGGAGAGAAACTGTCCCCGGGCCAGATGCTGATATCATTGCTCTGAGAGCTTTGGCTCTGGCCCCGGCCTCGTGCAGCCGTGTGTACCCATCCCTCAACACACTGAGCTCTTCAGTGGGATTGGACACGGGATTCTCTAGGGTGGCATGGCTCTAAATATCTTTGACATCAAGGCAAAGAACTCCATCGGCTGCTGTGGAGCTGAGTTGGCTCTAAAAGTCGTGTTAAATACCTGCCTAAAGTGTTATGGAATTGGGATGTTACACCAAAGCCAAATCTGGTGATTTTGAGGAGAAACAACCATTTTGTCTGTGGTGGGGTCACACAGATGTTTGCTCTTTTGGGTGCTCCAACAGAAGAAGGAGGGGGGAAAAAGAGAAGAGGAATCAGGGATAGCAACACAGATTTTAGATTCTTTTCAGCTGGTTGTGAGGGAGATCCTCAGGGATTGGGTTTCCCATAACATCCAGCCCTGAGTGTCCTTAGGCAGCTGCCCTGGACTTGTTCCCGAATTCCCACTGCTGCCCTCCTGCTGTTCTTGCTGCCACAGAGTGAACCAAGCAAATTATTGACTCACAGAATGGTTTGAGTTGGGATGGACCCCCAAAGATCTTCTTGTTCCAATCCCCTGCTGTGAGCAGGACACCTTCCACTAAATCAGGTTGTTCAGAGCCCCAGCCAGCTTTGAATGCTTTCAGGGATCTGCCACCTCTCTGGGCAACCTGAATCAGCTGATGCTGGGAAAAATGAGCCCAGCAGCGATGAAGAAAATTTTTCCTAGTTGTTCTGATCCATTCTAGACCTTCATCACTGCTAAATCTTACCCTGAAGGGAGCAAGGGATTATAGTCAGAGCAGCAGGAAGGTGAGCAGGCAGTGGTGAGCTCCTCCCCTGCAGGGAGAGGTTCCATGAGTGTGCTGTGGGTGAAGGAGGGTGAGTGACTTGTCCAGCAGCCAGCCTGCCAACACTTGGCTTTTGGCAGCTTCAATTCAATGTTGTCATCAGCTCTGCCCACTTCTTTGCAGGAAGCCCAAAATGCTGTAATTTGTAGGTGTAGCATTTTTAACCATGTTTCTAGGAACATCGTGACCACAGAGTGGCTTTCAACAGAGAGGTGTGGGCAAAGAGAGAGCATTTTGTCAGGCATTGTTGAGGGGCCTTCTCTGGAGAGGGTGGGTCAGAGTGCCTGTACCAGAGCTCGCTCTCCTTTCCCTTGGCTGTGAGTCCCCAGGGAGAAGCTGGGATGTACGTGTGGATGTGGGCAGTGATGCATTCCTGGGGCATGTGCAGAATTCCTGGGAATGACCACAGTGCTCTGCTGAACAACTATCAGAAGGTTTCTCAGCCTTCCTCGAGAGAGGATGCTGTGCTTCCAAAAAAGCCTCCCCATGGATGTAACGATGTTCATCCGGTTCTGTTGTGGCCGTTGCTTTTCCTGTGGCTGTTTTGCTCCTCATTATCTCCCTGGGAAGAGGTTGTTCTTTTGAGCAGCAGCATCCCAACCCCAGTTTGGTTCCTGCAGTGTCCGTATTTTGTGGGACTGTTTCCTATTTAGCAGCTGCCTTTGCAGGGGTGTGAGGATGCTCCACACCGTGCCAGCGATGTCAGACGAGCTTTGCCCCCTGGTCTGGAGCTGCAGAAAATGTGTAAGAGATTTCCTTGCTGCTAACAGGCATTGTGTTTGCCTTCCTCTTTGACGGGGGGAAAAATTTGGGGAAAGAAGTTAAAGAACCAAAAAAGGCCTTCCAGTGGGACGTTGGGGTGGGAATGTTCCTGTCTGTGTTCCCACATTGCTCCCAGCTTTCTGCTGGAGTCCAGCTGCATGACACAGGCCTCCAAATTGTGAGGGAGATCCTCTGAAGAGTGACACACGTGATGGCAACTCACAGCCTGTGCCCACAGGGCCACAGCCATCGGGTGGGTGCTGGAGAAAAGGGGGCTGGCCTTACCCAGCAGCATGAGTCGCACCCTGGGCTGCTGCAGGGTTGGACCCGGACCCATCTGTGGCCCTGAGGGTTTGTAGGAAGGCTTTCACTTTTTGGCAGCCCTCTGAGAGTTGTTTGCTGATCTGTAGGTAGCTGAAAGTGTCATTGAGGGCAGGCAGGTAGCCCAGTGTCCCAGGGATTCTGGAGAGGAGATGAAGGAATGCCGGGTTCCTGGGAGCTGGGAGTGGAGGAGCCTCCAGCAGCAGCACAGAGCCTTTGCTGCTAATGCTTCCAGGCAGGGAGCTTGAGGAAATGCTCGAGTAGGAATAAGTAGAGCTGGCAACAAATGTGCATTTCATTTTATGAACATTTCATGGTGAAACTTAAAACTTCCACAAAATTTGGGGGACTGGATAGCTCAGGGGATTAGTAATGGGATACAGAGCCTTTCATCTCACCAGTGCCTTTTCAACTGCAGCTCAAGTCAATACCAGTGACTGAAAGTTGTTACCATCTGATGGCTTATGTGCAATGAGTTGATGGTCTCAGTGCATTTCCTGGCAGTCAGGTATCTGTGGCTGACGCACACAAACACCCCAGAGAGCCTGGCTGCTCGCCAGTGCTGTTGGCAGCCTCTGCCCACGGCTGGATGGGTCTAAGAGGGAAATATCCCATTTGCTTTTAGCTGGGAGCTCTATCAGGTACTGTCCTGGCACGAGCAGCATCTGAGGAATGCCAGGTGGGCAAGCAGTGGGTTGATGTAGGCATCTTCCATCTGCACTGTGGTCCAGTATTCCACCAGGAATACTGCTTTGTTGCAAGGAACTCCTCCTCGGATGCTCAGCCCTCAGCAGAGCTGTGATGTTCAGGAAATTTATGTTTTGCCAACAGAGGGAAGACATTACGGCCCAGGGCTTTGTGTTTAAAATAATGTCACTGCTTTTCTACCCCTCCCCAAAGTGGTTCTAAGTGGAACACAGAGCACATTTTAACAAGCATTTGTTTATTAATGCATCTGGGATGTGACTCTAGCACAGGGCTCCACCATCATCTCCATTTCCAGCTGGGAAAATTGAGGTAGGGAGAAACCAAATGAAGGAGCAGCTCGGCCAAGATAAAAAATTCAGGAGTTCATGGGTGCTGACCCTGTGCCAGGTCCAGTAATGGATTTAGACCATTGGGGAGCTCTCTGCTTCTCCCTCCTATATCTGCCCTCACTCCTTCCATTGTGGATCTAAAAGCAGCCCCTCAGAAGAAGCCTTGGAAAAGGCTGTTGCTTCAGGGATGTGTCCTTTCCCATTTTATGCTCTAGGGACCTCGTGGTTAGGACATAGTTTAGAACAAGGAGGCTCCTAACAAAGGTATTTAGGTGTAGATTTTGTTGCATCTGTTCCAAGTCGTGGTGATGGGATGAAGAACTGGTGAAGATGTGGCTAATCCTCTGGTTAAGAACCAGTTACCAGCCCTGGGGCTGATTGTGGTGAGACTCCCTTGACTCCAGCAGCAATCCTTGGGGGAACCAGCCCCTGCTGGGGTGTGAGCATCCCTGAGTTATCCATGCTCTGGGGAGTTCCATCCCATGTCTAACAGGAGGATGCTCTGGCTTTGGGAACAGGCTGGTGGGAACTGTTCCTCACAGGAATCTCTGCACCCGAGTGGCAGTGGCTGGGATGAGTGTCCTGTGCCCCTCTGGCCTTTCCACGCTCACACAAGCCAGGCACAAGCAGGCCATGGGTAAACAAATGATGTCAGCTCCCAGTGGCGTTATTTTTAAGCACTTTGTATATATTACTTGTCCCCATGTATCTCTGGGCTGTTCTTTCTCCCCCTCCCACTGCCTCTCAATCACCCTCAGAGCTTTTTTTTTTTTTTCTTTTGGCTAAAACCAACATCTGTAGATTTGCTCCTGACAAAAATAAAGCCATCCATCTCCTTTGGCCTGCCACTCTGTCATGTAAGCTCAGGAAAACGGGCTGCTCAAGGTTTACAGTAGCTGTGGCTGCCTGCAGTGGGAAAGGCACTTATCTGTGAGGAGGGTTCGCAGTTCTCAGGAATGCATCCTTTCCTCGGACCAAGGGGGTGGCTTTTGTTTATCCTCTGGCACACAATGAAATGATGGGAAAACATGCTTGGATGCACTGCAGTAGTAAGGTGGGGCAGGGCAGTGGTTAAAAATGGAACAGAGCCTTTGATCCCCGGCCAGAGCAGATGACTCCCAGAGTTTGGGCTTTAGGGTGGACGTCATGTTCTTTCTCTCCATCTCTGCGTACAGATGGAAGAGGTCCCCTCCTACCTTGTGAGGGGAATTAATTCTCCCCAGCAGGCTTGGGGGAGAGAGGAATTCCAAGTGAGGCTGGAAGGAAGGAAGTGGTTTGGGATAGCTATGCCTGGCTCAGGTGGGTGCTGGAGGAGGGGGTGCAAGTCTGAGCCTTCCCAACAGCCTGTGGCTCCATGCAGCACATCCCAGGATCCCCAATTCCATGGCAAAGAGCAGCTGAGCCTCTGGGCTGCTGCCCTGGTGGGGCCAAGCAGTGAGTCATGACAGTGCTGGCGTTTGGGACAATGTTCTTCCTGTTAATCTCCCCCAGAAAACACAATGGAAACTCCATAATCCAGGAGATAGCCTGGGGCATACCACAACTCCGGAGGGTCCTCGCAGGAGGCTCTGAGTCCTCCCCAGATTTCCCAGCAGCCAGAGCAGGTAGTAAATAACCACAGGAGTCCAAAAGATCGAAGGGGCGTGATAGAAGGATGACGTGCCTGCGCTTAGTGCTGCTCTATCCCCGCTCTGGAGTGGGACGCTCAGAGACGCTGCAGCGCTGACTCCTTGGAGCCAAAGTATATCATCTGTTAAGTCTCTGGCATGCCAGACTCGCTTTAGAGTGAGCAAATTGAAGGTCATCTCTCAGAACCTGGTTAATGCCAGATGCCAAAGTAGACAGAGAGGGAAGCAGAGGGATGATGGATACTCAGATGTACAGATCAATGTATGGCTCAAGGCGTGTTTGTTTCTGCCCTGCTTCGGTTTCTATAGCTGAGGTATATTGTTTTTATTATTTATAGTGTTGGGGGAGGAATCCCGTGTGTTTGAATTTATTTGCTGTGCTGTGTGGCTGGTTTGGAACACGTCCTGTTGCAGGGTTTTTGTTATTTTTTTGCTAAGGAGCTCGGCAATCATTTGGCACCGACTACAGAAAGAATAAAAGAAAAAATAAAAATCCCCCTCCAGATTCCATTTAACCATTTACCTTTTCAGCACTTGGCCACTGTGCACATGTTGGAAATGGCCGAGGGAACCTGTCTGGTCTTGATTCAAGAGGACTTGGGTGGAATTTTAGCACATGCCTGAGGGTGAAAGCACCGTGCCAGCCGTGGACACGGCGAGGATGGCTCCGGCCGAGGCGGCAGCGGCGCTCCGGAGATGGAGCGCGGCAGCTGCGCCGCAGCAGCACGGGAGCCTGAGCCAGGGAGAGAGGATCCATTACACTGCAAGTCAGCTTTCAGCTCGCTTCAGGCTCTGAACGTGAATCGTTCATTCCACTGCGGAGATGGCTGAGGACTCCGGGCAAAAAACCCAAACCCGTTGGAGAGCTGCAGGGGAACATCCAAGGGATGTGAGTGGGTACTTGGACCTGAGGACTTGGGCAGCTTGGAGGCATCCTTCAGATGCTTGGCCTGGAGTCTTGCTGTTCCCTCCTTCAGATGCTTGGCCTGGACTCTTGCTGTTCCCTTCTTCAGATGCTTGGCCTGGACTCTTGCTGTTCCCTCTTTCAGATGCTTTACCAGGAGTCTTGCTGTTCACTTTTTCTTGAGCAACTCTGGGTTCTGGACTGGTTTTCTCCTTGCCTTAGTGTGGTTTTTGTATCTCTGGCTGGCAGAAGAGACCTGTAACAATACTCCAGTACTTTGCTTCTGAACTGAGCTCCCCTGCATGGAGCTGCATGTCTGCAGTGGAGTGGAAAGTCCCAGAGGAGGGAGGGCACTGTGAATTCCTTGTTTGGGGTACCACATGCAGACAGAGCTGCTTTTGTAGGCCTCTGAACAGGATCTGGGGAGGTCCCAGTGCAGATGTTGACATGGTGGGCGTCCCTTTGGTCACAAGGCTGAGCCTGAGTCAAGAGACTGGGGCATAGCACGTGCAAGTGTGGGGCTAGGGAAGGAAATTTGCCTCTTCTGCACAAGACTTTCCAAAAAAATCAGGACTCTGGAGGCACTGAACACTGAGTTTCATGGTTCTGGGTAGAAGATAAAGGTCATCTTTAAGCCCCAGAGCCCCTCAGCAATTCAGTTCTCCAGTGAATTCCTTCTCTGTGGTGCCCTGTGTCAGGGATTTCCCCACCACATCTTTCTGCAACTGGAACCAACAGCTCAGGCTGTGCAGCCAAAAGCCAAATGGAACACATGTCCTCAGAGCACAGGGGACAGTTTTGGCCTCTTAGATGTGCAAAAGCAGTTTAAATGGAACACTGAGGCCAGGAAACCCAACCTGCATAGCCTGGAAGCTTGGCATTGTGAGTTGGCTGAGGCAGCATTAATTCAGCTGCTTGGCTCTCCCTTGGCATGAACTCCGCTTGTTTTCCTTGTGATGTGCAAACCTTGACACTTGGCTACTCCTGACTTTTCATCTGCACTGAACTTGAGACCCAAACACTGACACTTTGGCTGAGTGGACACTTCAGGAGAAATCTGAGCTGGTGGAATTGCCCACCTTAGTGTCATTTCCAACTCTTCACTTGGGCTTGGGGGATTTGTTTCTCACTGCTGTGCATTTGGGGAAGAGATTCTGCTGCTGGTCCCTTCTTTGTGCCTCCCCTTGTCACATTTCCAAAATATTGGAGGCAGAGGAAGTGTACAAACACTTGGTTTTAAAAGTGTGCAGCATTGCCCTTCCTAATGAGTTTTAAGATGTGTGACTGTCAGCATCAACATGTGTAATTTAAATTATTTTCTCAATCTGATAATTGGAATTACAGAAATTCCTACTGATTTCCATGCAGGCTGGTACAAAGAGACAAAAAGTGGCCCCTGACTCACTCCAGACTCCTTGGATGGGAGCCAGCTTTGCACCCTCTGTTGTTTTGGAGTGACCCTCCAAGGTATATTCATGTTTCTGTGGCCAAATTCAGCACAGTATTGTGGGTTTGTTGAGCATGTTCCCAGTAAAACTGGTCCAACCTTTCTTCTCCCTCTGCTCTGTGTAACAGGTTACACTGGAAAGGAAAACCAGATTTTGGCTAAAATCAAAACATTTTCCAATAGTGTCAGCTTCAACTAAATTTCCCAGCAGCTGACATTGGCATGACTTCCTTTGGCTTTCAATGTTTTGTTTGCATAACATCAAAAGGTTCTTGTTTCAATGGACTGGGGTCTTGTCATTTCAGCAGAAGAATTTCACTTCATCCTGGTTTCTCTGATGCTGTAAGTTCTTTGATGTTACAGTGAGCAAGGGTGACCCCACGTTTAGAGGGAAGGGATTCAGAGGTTCCAAAAGGAATTCAGGGAGACCATGGCTTTGGAGGGGTAGGGTAGGGCTTCCCCCAGCCATGACTTAGAGAGAGAGCTTGGGGCAGGAACTTTCTGGTCTTTGGTGTTCAGCACCAAACTGTGACTGAGTTGTTCCCATCATGGCAGGGTTTGGGTTTTACCAGAATGGCAAAGATGTGGTTTTCTTCCTCATGAAAATCTCTGGGACTTTCTGCTTTGTGGAAAACTTCAACATCTTGGCTGGGTTTTCTTCAAGTGGGAATCTCATGTGAGTTTAGTCACACTGGAGATTACAACAAGGGTGTGAAAACCCTGACCTGCTCCCCAGGGAAGTCACCTGGGGTGGCAGAAAATGATGGGAGCCCAGAAATGTTTGAAACAAAGATGTTCTCACTCAAGGCTTTGAGGAGCACAGCTCCCCCTGCTTTGGGGCTGCTGAGTGTGTCCTCTTTTTTCATCCCAATGCTCCAAGAGATTTATTTAAATAATACTTGTTTAAATACATGAAGTTTCCTTGGAAGGGTAAAGAAGGATCCTTCCCCTGTGTCCTTGATGGGGAAGAAAGGCAGACTGAGCTGTGAAGAACAAGTGAAGATTCCTTCCACTGACACAAGATGAGATTTAGTTGCTCACTCTTTGGCTTCCAGGTCCATCGGTGTTTCCAAACCAAACCCCAGAGGATGATTTTCCCATTTGCACGGCTGGATTGCTTCTCTGTGTTCCTGAATTCACTGCATTTGTTTGCTTCTCAGCCCACACTGTTTCTCAGCAGGTGCCTGTAGTAAAACCACAGACCTATGAATGAAAAAGCACAGACAGTTCTTTGGAGACACTTTATCTCCCTTGTCAGTGCCAGTGAGAAAGGCAAAGGGAATTCTCCTGCTTTTTTTCCTGGCTTTGGTTACAATCTCTTCTCAGGGCTGTGGGCCATTAAGCAGGGCATGCTCCTTCCCTTGTGCCTGCACTCAAGGCTTGGGTTTACCCAATCCAAAGATATATGGTTGCATTTTGAATGAAAATTACATCTGAAACCAGTTTTATCAGTTTCCTGGAAGATGACAGGGAGAAAATATGTGAAAAATGTCTTTTCACCTCTGTTGGGATTTTTTTCTTTGTCCTTTGTCGCCTGTTGCATCAAGCCTCCTTATCATTTGACCATGAGAAAATGTCTTCACCCAGTAAAAGAGAGGCCAAACCCTCACGGGTTCATTAAGGGGTGAGTGGTGTGACTGGAGATACCTGATCTGGAGATGTGGGAGTGTCAGCTCCGGGACCTGCGCTTTGGGCTGGCTTTTATTTGCTTGGTGGTGATGGTTTGGGGCAGGGAGAAGGAGACACATTGCTCCTGTCTAACCCAGCTCTGCTTGCAGGTAGCTGAGAGGAGCAGCTGGTGCCATTGCCAGCTCCCCATTTCCCCACCCCTCGGACAGGAGAGAGCAGCAGGACTGTCCTCAGCTGCACTGGGGCTCGCAGTGGGAAGGAATGAGGGAGAATTTGACAGCCCCTGACTCTCTCACACAGAAACAGGGCAAGAAACCTTCTCACTTTCAGTGACATCCCCTCTAGGCAATATATTTTTCCTGTTTCTCCCGGTGGATGCAGCTTTACTATCTGTGTAACAACACATTCGTTAGGTCACTTCACAGCTATGAGGCTGTTGTGCTGATTCCGTCTCTTCTAGGAATTCTGCTGAAGAATCATCAACACTTAGGGCCGGAATTTGATGTCTTTATTCACACTTAATGCTCATACTTGGCCACAAAAGTAATCCTGGGGAATCCAATGGGACTAACTGTGGAGTTAGATACCATTAAATCTTCAACCTTTTAACAGGAGTAATGGGTTACAGCCAGATTTGTGAACAAAACTGAAATGCAGTCCTGGCTTTCTGAGGGGTTAGGAAGGAATACAGGGCTAAAATGTTCCTGATGAAACCTAGACCCATGTGAAAATTCCCTGCTAGCTGGCTTTTTTGTAAAGCCTTGGATGTGATCCTCTGGGGAAGGGCAGTCAGACCCACCTGGCCTCACTTCTCAAAGGACCACTGGAGTTGGGAAAAATTACATCCCAGGGCGGGGTTTTTTGTTAGTTTGTTTTGTTTGTTCACTATTGTTGTAATTAAGATGTTTCAGAACATAATTAATTGTCTTTCTGAAGTAATAGCTTTTTAATGCTGGACATGTGACAGGATGTTCTGTCTCATACTGAGTACCACGGGCTGTGAAAGATGCAGTTGTGGGATACGCAGTCCTGCTCTCTGGGAAGGAGTCTGGGATCTGATGAGGATGCTGTTTCTTTGTAGGAAAGCATTGCTCTGCTCTCCACTCAAATTCTAGGTGGGTTTGCTGGAGTGGTCTGAACCTGAAGTGATGTGCAGACTTTAGCTTGGCTTTCTTGGAGGGTAAGGGAAGCGAGTACCATTAACCTGATCTTCCCATGTGGAAAGGAAAAAGAAGTATTTGTTTGAAAAAGCAGCAGTGCTGTCATTGGTCTTAACACTCTCTTGGTGGTGTGGTGCTTGATGAACTTCAGATGTGACACCAATTGATTTGGATTGGATATTGGGCAGGAATTGTTCCCTGGGAGGGTGGCCAGGCCCTGGCACAGAGAGGCTGTGACTGCTGCTGGATCCTTGACAGTGTCCAAGGCCAGGCTGGATGGGGCTGGGAGCACCCTGGGGTGGTGGAAGGTGCCCCTGCCCATGGCAGAGGGTGGCACTGGATGGATGAAAGGTCCATCCCAGTCCAAACCATTCCATGATTCTATAAACCTTAAAAAAATGAAAAGGGATCCTGGTGAATCACAGCATTCCAGTGCTTTAGTTTTATTTAAGAAACATAAAATCAGCAGAGCTGTGAATCACAAATCTTCATTCAGAGAGCTCTTGGGAGTCAACCTCAGCTGCAGGGCTGAGCCCCAGCCGTGGAGGGGACAGTGCCCCTTCCTGAGCAGTGCCCTGGTGTGACAAAGCCCTGCCAGGAGCGGGTGGGGCAGCTCCTGGAGCGTGGCTGTGCCCCGGGTGCTGCTGCAGCCCTTTGCCGTGTGCCCAGGAGGAGAAACCCCAGCAAAGACACTCCAGTGCAGCTGTACAGCATTACCCTGCAGGGGAGGAGGGTGGGGAAATGAGGAACAGCCACACATCCTCCCTCAGACAGGGCTTGGTTTACGCTGCCCCACTGAGGGTTTGTTTTCTTTTAGACCAGACTGGGTTGTGGCAATGGGGGCTGGACATGAAAACACGACCCAGCTCGGTGGCTCCCAGCGCTGCTGGTCCCCTGGCCTGAGCTCCTGCAAGGACCCAACAAGGAACATTTGAAGCGTCTCTTTCTTCAGCCTCTGCCTCTCCCCATCCACTCCCTTCCCCTCCCAAGGTGCTTTTAATCCCTTCAGTTAATGTGAAATTAAGATAATAAGTCAAAGAGAAGAGAGGACTGGGAAGGGGGTAGCAGGGAAAGAAAAGAAAATAGAAAAAAGAGAGATTCTTCTGACAGATAATTAGGGAGATTGGTTTACCAGCCAGGGACTAATGCTGGCTTCCCAGCTCAAACAGTCCCTTGTGACTCATTTTGTGACTTTAATTTCTGTGGGGTTCCTAAGCAGGTGCCCTCTGACAGGTAGTCAATAGGGGACTTCTGGCTGAGCACCAGCGCCTCTTTGGAGAGGTCAGAGCGAGAGGTCAGAGTGGGGCCTGAGAGGCTGGCGGGTCAGGAGCCATCACGGTGACAGATGAACCTAAACGTGTTCCCTTCTCCCGGGCTGTCCCTGCCGAGTGGCAGCGCTGGCGCCTCTCGGGACCGGCCCCCTCCCTGCTCAGGGACATCCCTGTTCCCTCTGCTCGCACCTCTCAACTGCTCTTCATTAGTCAGAGGGGCTGTCCACAGCCCCGATCCGATGGGGAGAGGGTGCTGTCTCCATACCTCTCAACTGGTCCTCATTAGGTAGAACAGTCCCCTTTTGTCCTGCATGAAGCCCCCTTTGTTTCTGAGCTGCAGCGGGGCCGCAAGAGCAGAACCTGATACAAAACAATGCAGCATTATTTAGCCAGAGCCTAAAGTCAAGGAGGGAGCAGCGTTTCGGGAAGCTCTGGCTGCTGCAGCGTGTGTGTGTGAACACCCATGGATTCTTGCTGTGCATCCATCTGTCCTTCCTGCTCCGAGCTTGGCTCCTCTTGGAGTTTCTAGCTGGTGTTCACACGATCTGCCACCAGCCGGGCTTGCAGGACCCCTCGGAGAATGTATTTCCAGGGTGCCATAGCTAAAATGAGCTGCTTTTAGTCCTCTCCATGTTCTTGGGGGACTCAACACTCCCTCCTTTCCTGGGCAGGTTTTTGGGGGTTCCCTGTTCTGGAAGCATTTCCCTGCTTGGCAGAGGAATCTGGGACCATTCTGCTTTGCTTCCACCCCTCCCAGGCTGCCTCCCTGCTGCCAGCAGCTGAGGTTGTGTTGGCTGAAGCCAGATTAGTCATTCTGTCTGAGATTTCTTTCATATTGAGGATAATGATGAAAAAAAAAATATTAATTTTCATTATAATTGGATTCCTGCTTTTCCCCAAATAACTGATGCCTTTTTAAAAAGCAGCATCTCTCACCTCTGTGTTGGTGGCTGCAATGCTGCTGCAAAGTAGGATCACCACAGGAGTGTTTGCTAGGTTATAAATCGGGTGGCAGAATTAAATGCTTACATGCCTGGAGTGCCAAGGTCAGCTCCCCTATCCCATTTGCCACTTCTTTCACCTCGAAACAGCTGGAGCAGAGCTGAGCATCCCCTGCAGAATACCTCATTTGAGTACAAACTGCAGAAGCAAACTGGAAAGAAATGATCCCAAATGTTGTGCTTTTGGATTCCATCCTCTGCAAAAAAAAAAAGTGAGAGGGCTGGGATTAAACTGAGTCCTACCCCAGAGAAAGAAAACAAAGCCTGACTTGGGAGCAATGGTGGAGCCAAAATGCTGCTTGCAATGAATAGGGTTTGCAAAATTAAGTTCATCTTTAAATTTTTTTTAATAAGAAAAGGAAACCCAATGTGCATCAAGCTCCAGCAGAGCTTCGAAGAGGCAGGAGTGAAGACAAGGAGCTCATTGTCCTTGTGCCAGTGATCCAGAGAGAGGAACCTCTCTGTCCTGTGCCAGAGTCTGAATATGAAAGTCCTCTATAAATCCAACCTGATTTGAGAGTTAATTGGAGTGGGAAAACCAGAACAGCGGGATGGAGAAATAGGGCTTTGTGGGTTTCCTGGTACACCTCTCCCAGCGAGATCCTCCTGCATTTGGAGAAGGTTTTTGTGGCCTGTGGGGCCAGTGTTTACACCGACATCTCTGCCAAGGCTGCTGCGTCACGTCGGCCAGGGCTTATTTTGATACAACCACAGGCGGCCTCACGCCTTGCACACCAGTCACACCAGCGTTTTGGCCACCTTGGGAAGCCCTTGCCTGGGCACCATCGAGTCCAAAGGGTGCTGTGGGAACTGGAGCCATGGCTGTGGTTCTGCAGCCACGGCCTGTTGGATGTTGGCTGTTCCTACCCTGTTGTTGAATCCCGTGCAGCCCAAGGAGGGAAGCTGGTACTGACCTGCTGTGGGACTCGGGCAGCACTGACACCTGGACTTGGGTGTCTCTGGCAAGCAGATGTTTCCATGGCCAGCTAAGAATTTTTGGGGTGGGGAGAGTGTTTTTGCTGTGGAAACCTCCAGCACCGTTTGCTGAAGGGCTGGAAATTGTGCCAAGTGGCTGAGCAAGGGTCGTGTGCAGTGGTTTGGCCAAGGCTGCTGCTTACCTTGCATTCCATGCTCCCACCTTGCTGGTGGGTAGGACTTTTGGCTCCCTGCACCTGCAGGGAGGTGGTCACCTGAGAGGACCAGTCCACGTGGCAGGCTGGGAGCTGTTTGCTCCGGGAGGGTGGATGTGCTCCGTGGATGCCGGGACGGGGCCGGGCACAGCACCAGGCTCCAGGGCTGCTCCCTGTTTACGGCTCTCCCAGCGAGCACAGGCCGTGGCTGGGTGGGACTTGGAGTCCTGCAGTTGAGGGTTTTGTGTTTTGTTTCAAACCGTAAATATAACACAATTGTGTTTATGTAACGCAGTTCTGCGAGATGCTGCAAGCGGGTTTTAAATAGAATAAGGGTTAAATTTAGCCTCTTTCTTTTTTTTTTTTCCTCCCATTGATTTTGCAGAGATAGATTTGTGTTTAAAAGACTTCTCACCCTGGAGTTTACCGGACTCCAGGCTGCATGATCTCATTGCTAGGATCTCACTCTTTCTCCACCCTTCCCTCCCGTTGTTTGCTATTCTGACTAAAGATGAGACAGAAAAAGTTAAACAAACTTTTTTTAAGACAGGGAACGCATCATCCTATGTGTTTATGCAGTATTAAACACAACAAGATCATTATCTGGAGACACTGGAGACCGGATTCCCTTTGGATATAAATGAGTAAAGTTCCCATCAAGTACATGATTTACACCAGCACGGGCTTTGGCGCCAGGGTGTATAAAGATGAGCAAGGGAAAAAAAATTCAACTATGCAGAGTTGGACTTTTTAAGCATTTCTTATTAGTCTCCAATTAGCAACTGGAAAAAATAATTGGAAGAAGGAAAACAAGTAAGCTGAACTTCATCAGAAGAGCAGACTTTGAAATTATGAACGTATTTCGTATTTTTAAACCTTACTTGGTTCCTTTCCAGTCAGCAGCAGAAGGTTAGGCCCAACGACTGGGTCTGAATTTCCCCCTTTCTCAGAGGTCACCACTTGTTATTTACGCCCTAGTATGAGCTGAAATGATATCTGGGATTCAGAGCCAAGAGCCAGAGATGCAGAGGGGTTTGCAGATTGGGCTGGCGTTGCCATATGGGATGTTAGGAGCAGCTTTTCTCCAGCTCCAGCCTCTCCCAAGGTTATTTTGAAGTTTCTGTTGTGATTCACATGTCCTGGGATCTCTGCAGTAAAGGATTGGAATTTTGTGCTTGGAGGCAAATCCTTGGGTCAGCTAAGCTAATAAACAACACTTCATGTTTTCAGGGCTCTCAAATAGCAGCATTCCCTCAAAAGTCTTTGAGATAAAATGATTTTAGGTTTACTAACAGCGTTTCTGAGGAAGAAATTAATAATCCACCCAAGCCAGAGCAGGATCCTGACTCAGGCCTTTTACTGCTTCCATGCTGCTGGGACACCAGAAATACTGGGTTTTATTCTCTTAGGATGGAAAAATATTACCTGGTTTTTTGGAGGAAAAAATGACTGGTGGGCCAAATTCTTTGGTCATATCTTATTCATGGTCTTTGTGCAGCCTGGAAGGGTCTTCCAGTTTGCCACTGGTTCTTCACTCATATTTGTGAACTAAGTACAAGACTGAATTTCTTCCAGCTCTAACAAGGATGGCATCTGCCTGGGGAGCTGGAATAGGCAACAGGCAAAAGTAGGTTGGGTTTTTCTCTAATACGGATCCAGGACTTAAAACAATCTGCACACCCTGAGGACGTCTCTGTTACCTCACTGTTCCTTCAGGAGAGAATTGCCGAGGTTTCCTGGCAGCAGAGATTTGATGCACGAAGGAAACCTGGATAATTTCCCCCATGGGGAGATCTGGATGGAGCAGTTGTCTCCCAGTTGGTGTGAGGTTTAAACTGGTGAACAGAGTGGCACTCAGAACATTCTCCTGCCTTACTGGGGACATACCACACGTACGTGATGTTTATTGGTTCTGAGCTTGGCCCATGTTGAGTTTGGAGCCCGGGTTTATTGTTGAAGGAGGATGATGCTGTGGTTGAATGACACGTGGTTCAATGCCCAGTTTTACCAGTTGGACTGTCTGTGGTCTCTTCCGTTGCTCCTTTCCAGGGCTCCCTAACTCCAAGCTAATTGGGTGCTGGCTCCAGGCTTTCTATTTTAATGCTGTTTGATGATAATCATCATTCCCGCAGGATGAATGGTTGAGAACAAAGACAGGAAACGTCCCCCTGATTAGATAGAGGCAGGAGAGCCATTGGAGGAAAAAAACAAATGACAAAAGTGACAAATGAGGGTCCTGTAACTTCTGCCATCCTCCTGGGGCATGTGGAAGGGCCTGGAAGGAGACATGAATAAGACTTATTTACTGGTTTGGAAACCATGCCTTGGAAGTCTCCAGGTTTCATCTCCATCTGCAAACAAAAGCCAGAGGAGAGATAAAGCCAAGCAGCTCCCAGGGCTGGGCTGTTTTGGGGACAGTTACACAATCCCTCCTTCATTCCAGTCAGATCAAAACTAATCATCAATGCTGCATAAGAGGGAAGGAGGCAACACTTGGATATAGGTTTAGGTGATGAGCAGGGTACAAACTACACCTGCAGCGTGTTCAGAGCACAGACCTGAGCCCCAGCTGGAGTCTGAGCTGGTTTCATGTTGACTTGTGTTGCTGCCATGCCCAGGCTAAGCTTGGTGTGCTCCTGGGGAATCACTGGAAAGGCAAAATGGGCCTCAGCAGCAACCCAAAGGAGTGCAGTGCTGCAGAGCAGAAGGGTGTGGCCTACCTGGCACTCCATTCATGGATAAATGTCTTTTACAGTATTATCAAATAGTTGCAGAATCCTGAAAGGGCTGGCAAATGCCTTGCTGCAAGGACAGGAAGGTTCTGTGGGAGTTGGGCTTTGGATGTCAATCAGAGGAAGGTGAGGGTGTGGAGCTTGGAGCAGGTCGTGTTCAACCCTGAGTCCTGTCCAGGTCCCAGAGATGCCATTAGGGTCTGGTTTTGCCTCTTTCTTCAAGTACAGAGGTGCTCTTTAAACCAGTCAAGTGCAGCCTAGCATGTCTTGGAGGGGAAAGAGCAACAGAAGTAAAACTCTTCGACTTCAGACAAAATGTCATCCGAATATTGTACCTTCTAAAAATGGAGAGGTTTTCATTTTCAGTGGTTGAAAACTGAGTGGGAGCTGGAAGTGCAGGGGAGCTGGTTCTGATTAGCCCCAAATCCCCACATGCTGTCGTGCGTTTTGGGTTTATTTTTGTTTGTTAAGCTTTGTTTCAATTAATTCTGTTTAGTGCTTGTGTTTAGAGCATGGCCTTGGGTTTGTTTATGATCCTTGTGCACTGAGGGGATGAGCAGAGTCTGGGCATCCCTGAGAAACCCCCAAACTGGGGAACTCGGACTAGAGGGGGACTAGAACTCGGACTGAGATGCCCAAGGAGTTTGACATTTCCATGGCTTGGAGAAAACCTTTAAAAGGTTTTTTGAGGCTGAATGAAACATAAAGGCCCAAATCTTCCCTTTTCTGTTTTGACTGTAAAAGAGGCAAGAATCTGATCTGGGGAACAGCTCTAGGGCTGGTATTTTTGGTGGTTCTTCCCCAAACCTTGGCAACTTGTCCTGCTCCTTACCAGACCCTTTGAATTAAGGGTTACTGTGGTTCTCAGTGCTGTCTAGGTTTGGAGCCAATAGAAATCTCCTGAAAGGAAATGGAAATGGAAATATTCTGACTTGAATACCTTTAACTTAAGCTCTGGGATGAAGTATATTTTCTAATGCTACAAGGTTTTTGTTGATGGTGTTTCTGAAAGTGAGGGTGACTTTTTAGATACGTTCATATAAACCCAAGTCTTCCCTCTGTGTTTAGTGATAATTTATAACTACTCTTTAAGACCTCTGCTGTGAAATAAATTAGGGACATGCCTGGAAAATACTGGATTGGCTTAAATGTGCTGTGGAGTCATTTTAGTTTCTTTTATCCTGCATTTTTAAATTAAAGAAATGTGATGATTTAAGGCGTTTGATCTCCGAATGTTGCAATTTTTATTAGCATTTGTTTCCAGTTGTGTGTTTTCCTGGTAATCGGTTTATGGAACCTTTCACCCCCAATCTCCTCCTCCGGGGTCGCGTGCCTTGCTCTGGTCCAGCCATCTGGCTCTTCTCTCCCACCACTGAGCAAATGGGGGTCACTTTTGTTCTGGAAAGAAGGAAGAGCAAATGCTGCTGCAGCCCTTGCTCCTTGGCAGCTCTGTTGGATGGCCTCAGCAGGGTCAAGGACTTACAAACTGCAGAGTGGCCTCTTGGTCCCTTCCTAGGTAGGATATTCCAGCCTGGCAATGAAATTGTACAAAGTTGCTGGAAGTTCTGCCAAGCAAGTCAACCTAATGCATGGTTTCCCTTCTGAATCAGATATTCTTCCCTTCCCCCTCCTTTGGAGGGTCTAGTGAATCAAGATGTGGCTCCAAAACCACTCATTTCAAAATCAGGCAGATCTGCCTTTTCCCATCCTGGGACCAGTTCAGGCTCTGTTTGGAGTGCCTCATGCTCACAGGCAGCAGCCCAACAGCTGGCCTAGAGCAGCACTGAAGGCAGAGCTGGTCTGACTTCAGAAGGGAGATTTTGCAAAGATCACTGAAGTTCAGAAATCCCCAAGATGTTATTCTTATCCTTTATTGCCAGTAGAAACCCTTCCAAAAGCGTTTCTATGTCAGTCCCATTCCCTTGTACCTTGGTCTGTGGGTTCTGCTGTGCCAATGCCGTGAGGATTCCACTCACCCTGGAGCGCTGTCTGGTCAGCTTTGGTGCATCCCACCCACACTCCTCCTTCAGCAAAGGGCCATTCCCTGTGCCAGAAGGGAAAAGCTCTAATTTGGTGTAACCAGCTGCAGCTCTGGGGCTTGGGTTGCTCTCCCAAAGCTCAGCCTATGGTTCTGACCCTAAATAGGCTCCGAACAAGTCGTTCCAGCCTCTGTGTGCGTTGTTAACTGTTTCCATGTTTTTGACAGATGGCTTGGTGTACCTCACAGCAAAGCCAACTTCCTGTTGAACAAACAATGAGGGAAGAGGAGGGAGGAAGAATGGGGTGTGGGAGAGAACACAGGATGCCATTTATATTTTATTTATGCAAGTGTTGGATTTATTTTTTTTTTTATTTTTAAATCTTGGGTATGCAGCGGACTGAGAATTTGGGGAGAAATGGAACTTTGAGGCTTCATTTATGGGGAGTCTTCAAGGTTTCCAAACTTCCCTCCAGAGACTGAGACTTGTCATTACTTCTGTTTGTACGGATATCATGGGGAGTCGTGGTTCAGTGAGTGGAGTTAGTGTCTTGTAAGTCTTTTGTAAGGCACTGTCCATCCCGCCCTGGCAGTGATGTTCCTTTTGGAGAAGCTTTCAGGACTCAAACTGTACATGGCTTTGCTTTCAAGTTTTCATGCTTGTCTAAAATGCCAGAAGCCATCACCAGGCTTCATCTCCCAGTGAATTGCTTTGCTAAGTGACCCCTTATTTAATGGCCCCATGGTCCAGCACATTCTTTAACCTGCACAAGATTTTGGTGGCATTCCTTTTTGGTCAGAGCACAGGACTGCGACTTGGACTTAGGTCTGGCAGGGTAAGCTTGGAGAAGCCAGGGCAGAATCTCATCAATCTGTGATATAAACAGGAATATTTGACTGCTTTTGCCAAGTATTTTTAAGATCTAGTGGCAGAGAAAGCTTGGAAGCCTCTCCAGATAGCAGAGAGTGTCTGTTACTCTGGCGGCCAGCACAAGACTCTCTCAGTCCTGTAGAGAAGTACTGGTGGCACTGACAGAGCAAGAATTCCACATCAGCCCGAATGGCACCCAAGTGGTGGTAACTTGCTTGATGAATGGCTGAGAAGCAGCACAGCTTCTTGTCTATTTTTGTTCAAGTCCTCATTGGCCACGATGCCTGTCCAGCCCCTCCCTAGCAGCGCACAGTGATTCCCAGGGTTTCCAATGGCTGGATTTGGAACTGTCTGTGCTGTCCCCTCTGAACAAGGGGATCCTCTGAATCCTACTCTTGCAGGATTTCAGCCCTGCCTGGTCAGTGTGATCAGTTTTGATGGGCACAGAGTTCATCTGACCCCAGCTGCTCAAAGAAAAGCTGTCTCTGCTCTGTGCCTTGCTCTGCTCTCTGAATACCGTGACCCAGCTCTTCCATTTACCTCTGAATCTGCTTTTTTCTTCTCTCTTGAAACCATATGCAAATTTAATATCTTTTTCTCCTTTTCTATGTTTCTGCATCCCTCCCTGGGGTGATCTCATCCTTGTTTACGATGGAGTTCCCCCTGGTCAGACACTGTGCAAGGTGTGGCTGATGGAAATGAATTCTTCCCACTTGGGATTTTGTCACCACAGAAGAAAACAGATTTTGCCCCTGAATCTATGTAGATCCCTGTCAGCTCCTCAGCACAGTCTGATGGCACCAGGAAAGCAGAGCTGGCAACAGCTCTGGTTCCAAAACCCCTCTGCTTCCTTATTCACCCTTTAGTAGCTCCAGGGAACTGCACCTGCATGATCCCTTCTGAGAGGGTCTGCTGGACCAGGCCAGCCAGCTCTGGCCACAAGCTCTTGGACAGTAGTGTCATGCCAGAATGTCAAATACTCACCCTGAATTGTTTCTGACCACCTTACCCCAAGGCTGTACCCCAACCCAGGGTATATCAGTACATCTTGGGGTATTTCCCCTAAAAGCTGGCAGTCCCAAGCCTGAGGAGCATCCATGTGACCCTGCAGTTCTGCAGAGGCTTTTGCAGGGATCCCAAGTGGTTCCCTGTCCCTGAAATAGCACAGCCTGTTAAACGCTCCCAGCTGAAGGAAAGCCACACTCAGTGGCAGGAGGTTTGGGAGGCACCACGGTGCCAAGTCCCCTTTGCAATCCATCATTCCCCTTTCCACAAGTTTCCCAGGCAATGGGAGTGTTTTTCCATCCTTCCCTGCTGGTAATGAAGTAAAGTATAAAGTGAGTTATAAAGATGTTTAAAGGAGCTTTTGCCCCAGCCTGGCCTGGAAGAGCTGAGGTCATTCCCAGTGCACATTAGAGAATATGTGGAGGGTCTTTGGAGCTTTCTTCCAGGGAAACAGCTAATAAAGCTGCCTGTGTTTGTTGTTCATGCCAAGACACATTCCAGCATCTGATTATTTTATGTCATTACTTTAATGTGGAAAGAAAGAGTGAAGCATGGATTTTTCCAGGTGGATTGGCCCGTCTGGGGGAGGTCACAGCTTAGGGTAGGTGTGTGGGATTAAAACTGACCCAAACTGCTCTGTCAGAAATAAACTTTGTGCAACTAAACTTCAAATTTTAGTGTCATTAAAGTTGAATAAGGAAGGGGACGGCAGCAGAACCAACAGCTTCCATTTGGAGGCGTTTGCAGATTTGATGTGGGATTGAAAAAGGAAAGAAAAAGAGACAATAGTGTTATAATTGTTTAAGTGGCTCGAACTGCAAAGGAAATGTTCGAAACTCATGTAAAAGACCTCCCTGTAGCCAAATGTAGTACAGAAGGTACCAGAGAGGAATTTTGCTCCCTCAGAAACTCTGTAGTTCGAGGAAGGGATTGTTCCCAGTTGGAATAGAATGCTAAACTTCCCATGTCCCATGGGCCTACTTAAAAAATGGATTTAATGTTACCAAGACACTTTGTCAAGGGGATTAGTCACTTGAACATTTTACTGTGGTAAATAATGCAGAAATCTAACAAACATTCTGACATTTCTAGGAAAAAAACTCACCAAAATCAATACTTCTCTTTAGATCTCTGCTTTTTTAAGGTAATTACCCTGTTTCAACTCTTTTAAACCAGCTGTGCTCTGTCTGAGGTCTTGGTCTTTGGATATGTGACCAGTCTGTACTCATGGGAATAGGGAATAATGATTTTGTGAAACTGGATACATGAGTATGGACTCTCTATAATCAGAAAAAGTCATAGATTCATGTTCTGTAGGTCTGGTTTAATTTTTCACTTTTGTGTCACTTCATTGGCATTTCTCTTAATTCTCCCCAACACAGCCAGAATTGGAAACAGGACATCTAAGTCTGGGAATTTGTGGCCAGCTTCTTATCTCCCATTGGTTTTCCACCACTGTAACTTCAATGACGGATCATCTTTTTTTGTTTAAATATTCTGGTGTGAGAGAAACGAAGACCAAAGGACTTGGGATAGTTTATGATGGGTTACTGGATATAAGTGGAAAATTAGAAGTGATCCATATCCGGTCTGTTCAGCTCTGTTATCCATTTAATCATCACTGTAAATTTCTAAATGTTATTTGGAAATGAAGTGGCTCGTTACGACTGATGTTGCTAATCCTGCTGGCAGTAGCTCCCCTGCTGAAATGACATAATTTGTGACTTGCAGTGACCAGTGGTGGTGTAGGCAGGTTAAATCTAAAGCCCAGTTTGGGATGGTTTTGCTCATTATCTTACAGCAGTTGTGAACTGCTACATGTGGCTGTTCTGTTTGACATTAGATGGTGAAGGGAAAATAAATATTTCAATCCTGTTTATGTGTGGTCCTGCCAAGCAGCGTGGAGACAGGACTGTGTCCAGTCCTCCCAGCTGGAACTCCACGGCTTTGGGTTGTAACTGAACGTGGAAATTCCCGGGTTACGCTGTGTGCTGTGGGGGCTTCCCGCTTGGAAAGAGGATCCTAAAGAGAGGAGCCATTCATTTGCCAGGTCTGAGGGCAGCCAAGAATGAATAGGTCTCATTTTAAAGATGCTAAGAAAAACTAGCAGCAGAAGATTGGCTGTTGCCAACAGCTGTCTAAGTCTGCTCTAAATTGTAATGTAGGATTCCTGTCCACAAGTGGGCTGTGAGTAAGTTTTCATTGAAAATTCTTTGAGATCCTATATTCAATGTTTCCTAAACTTCTGCTGGAGATACATTTCATGCTGCAGCAACTGCAGCTGTGAAGACTGTGGGCAGTGCTTGACAAGCTGGGTAAAATGGTCTCCTGAGTAGGCAATATGTTCATGCAGATCAGCACATTTTCTGTCTGGGTGTCTAAAAGGTGGATCAATTGAAATTTGAATTGGATTATATTGACCTCAGGGTTTGGTGGAACGTTGCAGGGATGAGCCCAGAGAGAAATGGATGTTTTGGATCCAGATGAAAACTTTAAAAGTGAATATATTAGATTTGTTTCAGTCCTGAGAAACTGGGTCTGGTGTAGGAGGTAGATCATTACTGATCTGTGGTGAGGCTCAGATGATTTGACTGCATTGGTACCTTCTTCTAAAACAGTATTTAGTACAGCCCTCATCCCTTATCCACATTTTTGTTCCGTTTGGATTTGTGGAAGTTTCTTATCAAAAGGAAAACATTCAAGGATTGAACATAGATTTGAGAAGGGAAATGAAAAGCACTGGCAAGCCAGAAGAGAGATATTGGGTTGGTTGCTGAGCTTTCTTAATAAACTGCTTGAGTTTAAACCTGGCTTTGCTCCTTTAGCCCAGCTTCTCCCTCTTGGCTTCAGCTGTAGAAAAAATAACAACAAAACTTTGTATTGTGATGGAGAATGTTGCTCACAATGCCACAGAATCACTGCATTCACAAGAACAGCGTGACATAGGTCTGGATCTTAGGTGGGCTCCCGGGGCTGAATATTGGCAAATTCTATGGATCTGTTTGGGTTTGGGGCTTTTTTTGGTTGGTCTCTCATGCAAAGAACTCCAGTCTCCAAAAAGGAAGTGTTCCCAGTGTCTCAGGAACAGCTTCACCCCCGTCCTCAGGCTCTGAGGGCTGTAGGGAATGTGCAGGGTGGACACAACAACGTGGAGCAGACATGAAAATCATGGATGAGCTGGAATAATTTCTCTGCTGGGCAGGTAGGGATGCACAACACAATACACCACGGATCTTGGAAACCCTTCTGAAGCTCCAGGCTTGGACGTGCCTCCAGGTATTTGTGAAATGTGTGGTACTATGAATGTGCTAAAGAACACAGGGCTTTTGGTTTCCTTCAAATTATTTCACTGGTATTTTGTTGAATCACCCCAAATGTCTTGGAGATGAGTGGAGAAGAAGAAAATTTGCACAACTTAACATTTCAGGCTTTTTGATAGTGATATTGGTAAAATAATGAGATTATTCAAAGCAATCATGTGCTCTTTTGTAGCCTTGAGTCACTTTTGAGTAACTTTTTGAACAGCAGTGGGTTTTGCATCCTTCATGTTTTTCCCAGGGCTCAGAATTTCTCTGCAGTGGCTGTTCTGCACTTACCCTGGGGACACAGGATGCTCTGCTTGCAGATCAATCTTTCACACAGTGCTAAAGCCTGCTGGGATGTGGGAACCTAAAGGCCAGGCTTTAGAAGCTGGGAGAATGAGCTGATTGATAATGCAGCAGATTTCCCACTGGAAGCCAAATGGTTTATGCCAGGATTTTGTTGAGACCAGCACTGAGGGACATCCCAGGATTTGTCCCGTTTGGAGTTTTCTGCTGCAATTTCTGACCCGTTTGGGTCATGGTCCCGTGCCTTTGGGGAAGCTGCAGCAATGAGTGTGTCATGAAAAGAAAGCTCTTCCATCCACCCAGACCTGACCCACTTAAGTGTGTCCAGATGGACTGATGACCTCCAGAGGTCCCTTTCAGCCTAAATTATTCAGTGACTCCGTTTCCAGCATTCCAGAGGGAGTGTTAGGTGAAACTGGGACCGTCCCATCTGGGGAGGAGGATAGAGTTATATCTGCAAGTCCTGTATCTTGACCCCATCCTCTGCCCTGGCCATCCATCACTGGGCACTGGTGTTTTATTCTACCAGGATGTCAATCACCTTTTCAATTAGTGAGTGGGAGGGGAGAGTGTGGATGATAGCACCCAATCTTCCATTTGATTTAGGATGAATCACACTTAAGAGGGCATCTGGGGTTAAAGAACACAGGATTCTGGACACATGTATAAATCAATAGACTTGAGGTTTGCATTATTCACCTTCTGGAGTATGAAGTGATATGACTCATTGGATCATAAAAGAGATCAAATAGCTTTGTTGCTAATAATTCTTTCCTTGACCCATTCCCTGGCACATTAGGTTTGTAAACAGAGTTTTAATGGCATCCCTTGGAAGTAATAACATCACGCCTTTATAGCACCTTGGCTGACTGTACCCTCCTGGCTGTAACTGTGCTTGGGTTTAAGCCTCAGCCATTTGTGGGAACTAATGTGCTTTCATATCTTAAGTTTGCAGTTATTGCCTTTTTGAGATTGATCATCTCCAGTTACTCTGCCTCCCACCCCTCCTCTTCCACAGACGACATTTGAACCCTCCCAAGAGCCCACAACTCAGCTTCTCCCAAATGATAAGCACACCCTGTAATATTCTGGTGCAGATAACACGCTTGAACTTCAGGGTGTTGTCAGTGTCTAATGAGCTCATGGCACCGTTTACTGTTTTATGGCTAAATCATGATTGTTCATTAACAAAAACAGCACTAGACCGTGCGCCAACTTTGGACAGAGGAAAAGGTAAAGCAGAGTCGTCTGATGCAGTGTGATAAGGATGTGGCACCTGTGGCACCAGGCAGCACATTTCCTGCTGGCTCCTGTGCACATTCCGTGCCGTGGCTCCTGTGGAGAAGTCTGGAGGGGAGGGAGAGCAGTGCAGGGCTCTGCTGCTGGGGGTTTGCAGGTACAAGGTGTCAAACAACTCCCGAGTCGTGCTCTGCTGTGATGTGCTTTCTGTCTTTTGGGTGTCACCCGTGGCAGCCTGCTCTGAGTTGTTCCATGGAATCATTAATGTTGGGAAAGGCCTCTGAGATCATCGAGTCCAGCCGCCGACCCAGCGCCACCGTGTTCACCACTGAAACAATGGCCCCAAGTGCCACATCCACCAGATTCTGAACACAGGACCATAGAATGGTTAGGGGACCTTAAAGCTCATCCCATTCCACCCCCTGCCATGGGCAGAGACACCGTCCACCATCCCAGGGTGCTCCAAGCCCTCAAACACTTCCACGGATTTTCATTCCAGCACTTCCTGGGGAAGCTTCTCTTGCCTCTGCCTGTTCTGTCTCATTTGCTCCCTGGCACACACCAGCTTTGCCCTGCCTGCCCAGGCTACAGGACCTGCATACGGGGCTGGTGGCTCCCAGGACAGGAAATTTCAGGCAACAGAAGTGGGAGAAAGAAGGTCCCAGTCTCCATTAGAGGGTCTGTCCTGTGGGAAGAGATGGAGATAGGAAAGGAAAGGAAAGGAAAGGAAAGGAAAGGAAAGGAAAGGAAAGGAAAGGAAAGGAAAGGAAAGGAAAGGAAAGGTTGGGAACTGTATAGAACTGTGCTGCTTTGTCACATAGGTTCATCATGTAGTCTGATGAACCTGAGCCTACAGCAGGTAAGAGACCTTTGTAGAGATAAAACCTGGAACAAAGTCTCAGAAGTTATCTAAAAACCGGGGCTTTTGACAGCTAATTTAATCATGGGCTGGTGGACACGCAAAAGCAGCAAACTGTAGATGGTCACTAAAGAGGGGTTTTGGTGCAATAGAGTTGAAAATCTCTGATTATAGCATGAGGTCTTGCAGATATACAGACCAAGAACATTAAGAGGGGAACAATAAGGAGAACATTAAGAAGGAAAACAATGTGAAGGATGAGGAGCGGGTGGGAATCTGGGAATATCAGGATTGTTCCACCTCATCTGAAGGACATTCTGTGTCAGTTTTCATGTTATCACTATTTTGGTCAGTTCCTATAGTTAACACATAAATTCTTGCATTGAGGCCTAACAAAAGGCTGCTCAGGGACAGCA
>VYXF01005651.1:698997-729570 GCA_013397295.1 Polioptila caerulea
AGTGTTGCAGATATACAGACCAAGGAGTGTAAGGAGAACATTAAGAAGGAAAACAATGTGAAGGATGAGGAGCGGGTGGGAATCTGGGAATATCAGGATTGTTCCACCTCATCTGAAGGACATTCTGTGTCAGTTTTCATGTTATCACTATTTTGGTCAGTTCCTATAGTTAACACATAAATTCTTGCATTGAGGCCTAACAAAAGGCTGCTCAGGGACAGCACATAAATAGCTTTTGGACTGCCTTATATTTATATATGTTGGTTAAGCAAACTTACATGGATAAACAATAGCAATATAATGACCTTTTTATAGATATGGCTCCGTGCATGCACCAGAGCAGTCTGGTGTATTTATTTCAGCTTGTAAACCATGCGTGGTTAGTACAGGATGTGTACTCTTCAGCATTTACAGTTGTTTAAAGGGAGGCTTTCATGGTGGTGCTGTCATACAAGGAAACAGCACCAGCCTGGGGCACACAAAGTATTAAGTGTCGAGGGTGGATGAATTAAGCAAGAGATTTAATTAAAAGGTCATCATGATATCTTGTAGCTAAAGAGCATCTTCAGTTAAAAACTGAATGTAGGAGCTGAATAACCCTATGAGATGCTGCCCTGGGTTGATGCTGAGTTGTGTCCCCATTCATCTGTTCGGCTCAGAAATAAGTTTTGCAGCTTTAAAACTGGATCTGAGAGTGAAGAAGAAGTGGTGAAATGTCTGTCCCTAAACCAGGGCAGATATCTGAAATGCTTGGGAGGGGAGTTAGATACCCAGTAACTATGGGATTTTGGAGAATGGAGTATTTAACTCCTCTTAAAGTTCCTGGAGTGGTTACTAGCAACCTGAAGGCTGAATTCGTCCCTGGTCTTGTAAAATCACTGCTTTTGGCTGGGAGTGGGCTTGGCTCAGCGAAGAAAAACTGCTCTCTGATGTGTCCTGGAAAGCAAACAGTAGGTTTGGGATGCACACCGTGCTCCTGCCAGCTCTGCTCTGGAGAAGTGTGGCTCACAAAGCAGCAGTGAACAGCCCTTGCAGGACTCAGATGGGGAATTTTGCTGTAAATCTTCTAAAATTCTTGGAAAGATGGAATGTTTCCCCTTCTCTTTTCTCTGCCCTTCCTGGTGAATATAAATCCCCAGTGTTTAGGAACACGCAACCCTCGTGTCTGAGGACAGATGGTCAGCTTGTTTTTGCTGAGGGCTTTTCCTCCATGGCTGCTTTGTTCTGGAAGCAATGCCCAGCTCTTCCCAGCTGCTGGACTCAAGCTCTTTCCAGAGGAGTAATCGCACATGGGGAAAACCAGGGCAGAGCAAAGTAGTTGAATTACCCAGGCCAGAAGTTGAACATCAGGCTCTAGAGCCCATCTGGCTGTTAGGGGATGGTGATGTTCCCCCCAGGCAGCCTCTAGCTCAGGTGAACCTGCTCTGGTAAGGTTTTCTCTGGACCTTCCATGTATGTGGGAGTCCTGAAGCTGCTGTTTGCTCAGCCATCAGCACTTGAGTGCCTGGACAATTCCTGCTGAGACCACACAGTCTTCGCCTTACGAGTGTCCCTCCTGCTGCAGCAGTTTGTGCCTTCCCTCCTCTTCGGCTCCTCGTGTGCTGATTCACAGCCAAGGGCAGGAAGGCCCATTCCAATGTTATCAGCCTCTTCTTTTGTATCCTATGGAATGGGAGCAACTGCCAAGCCCACTTTGCCTCCCGGAGTTTAACAGATTGGCCCACATCTAATTTCTGCCTCTGTTTACAGAAGGTGGAGGACCGAGGGGAAGGGGGGCTGCTGAGCAAGGGAAGAGGGCATGGAGAAAAAAGAAATTACTAACCCTCCATCAAAGAGCTGCTTTCCTACTTGTGGTTTCAAAATGCTTCCTCCTTCCCCAGCTATCCTGTAATCACTCTCCAACATTCACCAGAGCAGTGTTTACATCCAGCCCTATTACCGGCAGGGGAGACAGGAGAAATTAAGGGCTCCCATGCCCCATTATCTCCCCTCTTCCCCCTCCTCTCCCCCTCCAACAGGCAGACACACTTCTCTCCCCTTACCCCTTTTCATCAAACGCCTCCAATTCATGAAGGAGTAAAAGCCCTTTAATGGGATTCTGGAGATCTTAAAATCCAGGTGGTTTGTTTAAAAAAAAAAAAAGAGGGAAATTAAAGAAAAAAAAAACAAAACAAAAAAAACAACTTGGAGGAAAAAATACCACCAGCTCGCTCTTTTTGGCTTCTTTGTTCCTTTTCCACGTTGTCTTGAACCTTTTTCTCCTCCACAACTCTGCTTGGCAGCTGGGGTGAGCTGAAGTTTGACTTGGATGGCTGGTGAGACCACACAGAGCTCACCCTGGCTGGAATTAATTTCCGATGTACGGCTGAAGAATCCCATGCACACACACAAACACAGCGAGCCCTTGCATTTCCTTTTGATTTCCTTCTGGTGCTTCCTTCCCCAGATACCCTTTTTATCAGAAGCAGAACGAGCTGCAGTGCCAGCGCCGGGGCGAGAGGCTCTGCCCCAGCGTGGCAGCAGAGCCGGGGGAAGGCGGAGGCTCTTTAGATGTTGGGCAGGCAAAGAGACGTGTGAAAAATGGCCAGTGTTGGACAACAATAAATGGGGATTATGGGTTTTTTTAAAGAAGGGTAAAAAAGGATACTCATCTGGTACTGGCACTTGACAGGGACTTGAGGTCTGATTCCAATTCCTTGTTTAACCACAGATTTCCTCTAAATAATTCTCGTAATCTCTTGATTCCCTAGCTGAGGTCAGGGGCCCATTGTTCTACACCCTGTAACAACACAATGGGACACAGTTCCTGCCCCAAAGAGCTTACAGTGAAAACAATCAAAGAATGAAAAAGAAACCCAGGCTTGCCTGGAGTTACACCCTGGTGTTAAATTGAAGATTAGAACCAGACCTCCTGACTCTCTAGGTTTCGAGTCTTCTGCAATTGTAACATTTTTCTGGCTCCTATCTTGAGATTCACACTGCAGTGTTAAAGACCATCAAAATAGAAAACACTGAACCTCTTATCCCTTGGAGCAGAGGAGAAGGAGCTGTTTATGATGGACAGCTCTGCTGCTATAGCAAGGACAGCCTTGTTGATTCTCAGCGTTGCCAGCACACGGAGAGAGGTTGGGAAGGTCTGAAAGCTGGCTGGCCTTGGAGGTTCTGGGGTTTCCTCTGAGCCAGGGCGATGGACCAGTGCTGCAATGGGCGGGTGGCCAGTAAGGGATTGCAACAGGGCTGCGTTGGAGTCCCTTCCTCAACGGGGAGGGAAATGGCCGTGGGCGTATGGGGACGTTTAACTGGAGAATATTCCCTCCCACATGTAGGAGTTGTTGGAACAGCTCCGCGCCCGGAACTGTCTCCCCTCCCAGGGCAGGGACGTGCTGAATGCGTGGGGCGGCGCGCGCGAGTGAACTCAGCCCAAGGCCTCCGAGTGCTGGCACCGCCGCGCTTCGCTGCGGGAATACTCGTGGCACCGCGGTCCTGGAGAAAGGGGACAGGCTGGAATGGGCTCCTGGTTGTACTGGCAGTGCTCTAAAGCGTCAGAGCACGGTGTGGGCTCTTGACTGGAGGAGTAAAAGTGAAGTAAAACTGAAGCAGGCTCGGCAAGTACCACCCTCGGTATCGCTCGGCAAAGAGAGGATCTGGCCCTACGTGTTGCTGGAAACCTCTCGGTGTTATGGCTTTTTTAAAGTCTCAGCATCTGGAATGGCCTGGTAATATGGGAAGTGATGATTTGTGTATGCTCAGCCATAAATATACAGCCATATATATACTCCACATTTTCCTTGGTTTCCCAGACCCTCATTCCTACCTCCACAGTATTCCACTGGTAATCCTTGGGCTCTGGATACTGAGTATTAATAGTTGGGGAAAATGTGAGTGCTCATATCCTGTTTTCCTTTTCCTATTTGACAGTTTATATTAAACTTTTAGTCACTCTGCGATCTTTGATTTCATCCAGATTCAGTTTTTAGGCCTGTCAGAGAGATGGACACAGGCATATCTGGATGAACACACACTGCAGGATTCATCACCCCTAACTTTGGGCATCAGAGATTTCCTCTCCATGTACAGAGACTACACCTTAAATGGGCTTTACATCTGCTCAAAGGTCTACACTTCTGCCTGCACTTTATGGTCGAGGGAAATGGCTACTTCTAGGGCCAGGCTCAACAGCTTTATTCCAGAGTTTCATTGTGCTGAGAAGTTTCCTCTGACTGCAAAGTGAGTCGGTTGCTGCACAAGGAAAATACCTCCAGCCTGCTGGGGCACTTGGGTGGATCACCAGAGGTGTGTGGTTCTGTCTGAGGCACTCAGTTGTCCCATGTGGCCCTGTTGGATGTGCTGGCCTTGGCTCCTGATCCTGATCCTGGAGAAGGTTTGTGCTTTATAAGGCAGAGTTGCCACTGGCAGATTTGTGCCTTGGCTCTTGGGCTGAGCTGTTGAATAAGACTTTATTCTTCAGACTTAGGGATGACAGGTTTGACCATACAATGAAATCAGCTTCGTCCTCCTGATACTCTTAAATTTATTTTCTTTGTTTCAGAAAAATGTGGGGAAATTACTGGATTTCCAGACATCTCTTCCAAAGGGAACTGCACTTTAGACTTCAGTTTCTGTAGAAGTGTTGGCAAAGGGTGAGAGGAGGAGCAGGGAAATGATTCTGCGACATAAAATCAAGAGATAGGCATCACAAACTGTTAAGATTTAATACACAAGAAATCTATTTGGCTTCTGGATTTTGGAATTTAGGGTGTATTTGGGTCACACTCTCCAGATTTTCCTGCACAACAGCAAGGAAATTTGCTTCTTTTAACTTTGTTCTGTTGATGAGAGCTGAGACTCTCATGTAATTACTTGTTTCCTGGAGCTGGGGCCTTTAAGTAAATATCTAATATGCAAAAATTTGTGTTGAAGTCAAGAGTTGGCCGTTCTGTTTTATTTTATTTTAGAAAAACCTCTATTCATGTACAAAACCTAGATAGCTTTGAAATAGCCATGGAAAGAGAATTATCATTGATGTTTTTTAGTTCTACTAATAGCTACTCTAACAGCAGTTGAATTTTTTTTTTCCTGTGAGAATTTATTCTGCTGGAAAAAATTTGGAACATAGCAAAATGTTTCTGTTTGGAGAAGCTGAAAAGCTTCCTCTTGCCTTAATTCTGCCTTCCATTATAGTACACATTATTTATAGTATAAGGGATGAAAGAGCTGAGCTCCATTTGAAATACTCAAGTGGAAATTAGATAGTTCTTAATAAAAAGAAGGATTTGGGGGAGGAGGTCACAACGAACTATTTTCATTAGTTTTCATCTCCCCTAAAGTTTGAGGATTTGGGCTTTTCATGCCAATTACTTGAAACGTGGATATCTCAGAAATTTTTGCTGTACATTCAACTTTTGACCAGTCTTTTCTATTATTTCAGATGCAGACTATAATAGAAACATGATGATACAATTTGTTTAGTTATAAATATATTCCTTATTTTCTTGTCCTCTGCTTTACAATTTTATTGGCGACCCATTTCAAAAGCAATTGTTGCAGGCCAATACCTTGATGCAACATTAATAAGAACAAAGAGGCTTAAATTATGGAAATTGCTGTCTATGTGACACATTAGTAGTTTTACTCTCCATTTGGCAGATCTATTGTGGATAAAATTGTGTGTGAAGGGATGAAAGGGAAGAAACTTGGATAAGAGTGGTAGGATTTGCTCCAGGATAATGAAGGAGACAGACCCACACAGAGATTTATTTTATTTGCTTTTGGCAATTAGCATTTGCAATACTGTCTCTGAGAAGCTGAAACTGCCACAGATAATAATGGGATTGCCTTTGAGATGGTTTAGCCAGCTCTCTTAACCAGGGATTGAATTTGTGAGGGCTGTGAGGACTCAGCACCACCTCTAGAGGTGCTCTCATATGTGCTGCTGATCACACAAACCTTTAGGCGTCCGAAATAAGGAGCCCAGGGTAAGAAAAGTGAGGCTTTAGAGCTGTCAGGTGAAAGCAGCCCTGCCCTGAGTGTTCCATCCCTTCTGTTCAATCTCTCCACCCTCCCAGGGAAGGATTCCTGCCCAATATCCCATCTCTCCCTGCCCTCTGGCAGTGGGAAGCCATTCCCTGTGTCCTGTCCCTCCATCCCTTGTCCCCAGTCCCTCTCCAGCTCTCCTGGAGCCCTTTAGGCCCTGGCAGAGGCTCTGAGCTCTCCCTGGTGCCTTCTCCTCTCCAGGTGAGCACCCCCAGCTCTGCCAGCCTGGATCCAGCCCTCAGAGCACCTCCACGGCCTCCTCTGGAGTCACTCCAGCAGCGCCAGATGTTTTATCCTGCATTTGCCCTGAATACTTGTGGCTGTGTACAGTAGACTGTCCCTTTACACCAGGGCTTCACGTAAACATCAAGGCTTTGATGGATTTGTTACCAGGGATCAGCTGAGACGTGGCAGCTCAAACCTTTTGGGCTGTGCTGGTGCATCTCCTTCACCCAACTCCATGATTCCCTCTGGTTCTGGCTTTGATCTGGGATGGGGAACTGCTTCTGGTCTTCCTGAATGTCAGGAAAGTTCTTCTCTGATGCAAATCCCCTGGCTGTCAGCGAGCTGCCCTGACTTGACATAATGCAAATGACAAAAGATGTGGGTCTGAGAGGTAGAAGTAGTCCAGTGGTGGTGTTTGGCCAGTGTGGCTGCTGTGAGCTGGCCTTGGCTCAGCCTGTGGCAGCTGCAGTGAAAACCCCCGACACTGGGATGCTCACAAGGCACTTCATGCATTTCCAAGGCCTTGCCAGCTGCCACAGTCCTGGTGACAACTTCAGCAAGTATTTCTCAGTGCTTTTTCAGATGAAGGCAGTGAGGGGCAGGAGGTCAGTGGTGCCCTGAGCCACAGGACAGGTTGGAGCCGGAGCCGTGGGTTTCCCATCCCTGTGGCATCTCCTAAACTCACTGCCAAGGCAGCAGAGCCAGGAGGTGTCTCCATCCCCTGGGCCTAAACATAAGCTGTTGGCTGACTTCAGAGCAGGAAACTCGAGGTGCAGGTTTGAGCTTGCTCAGTGGTGAAGTGCCACCAGCCAGCTCCTCATGGCCCTGGTGACAGAGAGCCCCCAGGCAGTCACGTTGTCACCGAAGGCTCTTGGCGGCGGCGTATGCGGCAGAAGCTGTGTCACCCATCCTGGGAAGGTGCCTGTGTGGGAGTGTTGAGCAAGATCTTTAAGCTCAAGGGAATGTGAAATCCTTCCCCTTCCTGTCTGTGCTCTTTTTGTGTGTCTGGAAAGGAGAAGGGAGCTCGTGCTGTCTCCATCCACTCCCTCCTCAGGAAGGTTCGGGGAGCTGAGAGCCAGGGACTCGTGCGCCCCGTTCTGTCGCAACGTCCCAACATCAACACCCTCTGATCTATGGTATCCCGAGAGTTTGCAGCTCTTGTGTGGATTTGGAGTATGAATAAGGGCCCCCCAGTGTATTGGGAATTGGGCCTGTGGGTCTCCCGTGTCAAGTGAGTCATAATGTATTAGATCCGAGGACTTCCCCCACGGGTGTTTAGTCTCAACAAACCCAGCTAATTCAGATTTAACTTAGCTCTTAATATGCTACATTGCTGAGTCTTCTAATTAATGCCACATGTTGCAGTCAGCTGTCATACTGAATAAATGTTTACAAAGCTATTAATGTACTGTATTTGTAAACCAGACCAGCTCCTTTTTGGAAATCATGTGGTATGTGTTTTCCCCTCAAAGATGAAAAAAGTTTTTTAGCAATAACGGATACTTTATTTTTGCAGCAACAGCCACTTCCCAGGAATTCATTACTAACTTTCTTTGGCTGCAGCCATTATCCAGGGAAGGAGGTGGGGAAAAGCGCCGTCCTTTGAGCAGAGATGCTGAGCTGAGCCCTCTTGCCGTGGTGGGACGAGGGGCTGGGAGGGATCTGAGATCCCGGTGCCGGGGGTGATGCCGGGCGGAGGCAGAGCCCGTGCGGGTGTTGGTGGCTCTCCTGTCCCCAGGATCGCTGCTGTGATCCCTCCCTGCACTGCCACGTGAGCGGGGCCACGCGGCCACAGCCGAGGGAACAGGGACACAGCCGTGCTGTCGAGCAGTCTGCAGGCCAGCTGCCTTCTGCTCAGGGGCCCTTGCGGGGCTGGGGACACGGGCTGGGGACACGGGCTGGGGACACGGGCTGGCCACTGCCATCCCCACATGGCCAGCACTTGCCTGGCACAGGGACGGGGTGACTGGAGCACTGGGATCCTGGGGGTGGGAGCTCCTTATCCTCAGAGCCACTCCCCAACAGCTTGCTCTACACAAATTCACGTTTTCTGTTTTCTGAGTAGGTTTGGTTGTGTGTTTAATTCCCTCCTGGGGCTCCAGGGAAGCAGCTTTCTTCTGCTGGGATTCCTCCACTCCGGTTTCATCTCTGCTCAGCTGCAGAAAGCATAGGAGATGCCAAAGGACTTGAAAGCTTAGGGAGGGTGAGGCTGGGATGTGTGCACTGCCACCAGCTCCCATATCCCACTAGCCAAGGCATCTAGCTAAGGGATTTGGAGATGTATCCTAGCTGAAGTCCATGACCCTCACAGAGCCAATTGAGAAAGGTTTCACTCCAGCAATAATTAAAGAAATGAAAATGGTGTTTTCTTTGCTTTTAGCCAGGTGAAATTTAGGCTAACAGTATTTTGGAAGAATTAATTGTGAAGCCTTTACAGGTAAAGACAAGCAAAGCAGTTAAATGATTTCACTAGTGGGGCTCAGCCCTTTGCCCTCTTGCTCCACTGGCACTGACTGACTTCCCCAGCACAGGGCTTAGCTCCAGATCTGGCCATCTAAGCAGGGCAAACCCAACCTTCTCCTGGTCATTGAGCCTTGATGAGAAGCTCAGTGCACTCTCAGTAGAATGAGTGTAGAAAAGGAAAAAATATTCTTACTTAGATATTAGATACTTCATTCATTCTCACCTCTGTGTGCATCCTGCAGCCCTTTAAGGGTACTGTGCCTGCACGTGGATTGTGTTTTCCACATGCAGCCGAAAGGGAAGAGAGGGTCACTCACCTGGAGAGTGCCATCTCCCCTGGAAAATGAGTACTTTATCAGGGTATGATGCTGCAGAAGTTGAGGAGTGCACCTTACAGCCTTCCTGTTGTATTTAGTGCCTATCAATGGCTAAATATGGCTGAGGGAGTGGGAGGCCTTTGGTTCCCTGGTGCTGGCAGCAGCTGCAAGGTCCTACTGCACCACAGAGCCATGTGCTCCATGAGGCACTGCAGGTGCCATCAGAGATCACCGAATAGCAGGACTAAATGTCCCTCCCTGTAAGAGCTATCCTAGGAAATGGCTTTTGCACTTTGCATGAGAGCCTACAGGCATCTCTGTGGGGTGGCTTTCATCCTATCCCATCCCCTTGGATACTGTCTCCAGTCCCTGGGCTTTTTCTCCTCATCTGACACTTGTCTCCCCCCTGCAGTGTGATTTCTGTTCTGTTCACCCCACAAGATCCCCCTGTGTCCCTCTGCTGCAGCCCAGAGCCGAGGGCTGTGGCTGCAGAGGGGCACATGGAGTGTGGGCAATGTGCCACTGTCCCAGTGCCTCTGCCAGTTCAGATGGGGGGACCTGCTCTTCCCTCCCTGCCTGGGCTGGAAAGGAAAGAGCATTGGGGGTGGGAGATGGAGCATCCCCTTGGCTGGGGTAATTCCTGCCTGCCAGGAGCTTCCAGTACCTTCCAGTCAGCTCAGACTCAGCTCCATGTGCTCCAGTGTGTGTGCAGTCAGATATTTTGGTGTTGCCTCTCCCTAGGAGCAATTCCCCTGCTCATGGAGTTAACACTGTGTGCCATGCCTGGGTGTTACCTGTCATCTCCCAGCTTGGTGAGCCCCCAACAGAGGCCTCGAGGGGCTGTTGGTGACTGGTGGGGCACAGCCACCTCTCAGAGCCCCACACTTGCAGGGAGAAGGAAGCAAGGCAAGCTGAGCTGGCTTTTCATTTAGGATAATGGTTTCAGTGCCAGATCCCTTCAGGACCATGTTTTGAGGGGTTGCCCCAAGTTTCAAACCTTTAAACATGCTGCCCTCCCTGCTGAAGCCAAGCACACACCTGCTCTTGCTGTGGAGCCACCTCTTCCATGTCTTTAATCCCCTTTTTCCCAGCCTGCCTCGCCCGTGCAAAGTGTGCCCGCGATGTTAAACTTCCCTCATTAGGCTGAACATTCCTCTTTTTAACCTCTTTAACCTGCAGCATTCCCATTGGGAGGACCCTGTCTCCATACTTCTCAACTGCTCTTAATTAGATTGGGCATTTCTTGCCTCCACTGTATATTTACAATTTAGGAACAGGAAAAAATACAGCCTGCACTTAAGGGCTTTCTTCCCTTCGTTCGCTTCCCGTGCTTGATATGTTGGACAGCAGGAGGTGGAAATTTTAAAGCCCAGAGGAGCAGAACTTGTCTGGGAGGACAATCCAGGGCGGTTTAGGTCATTCTTTAGGCAGGGCTGATTTCATATCTTGATGGATTTTTACATCAGCTCTCACGTTTTTTATTTCCATCGCCCTGTGTGCGCATGTCCCTGTGCACACACACACACACAACCCTATTGTCTGTCGTCTGCTCTTCTCCTGCCATCAGCCTTTTATTATTGTTGATGTCTTTTCATTCGTGATGCCAAACTTGATTTGGAGATCTCAGTGCTGAGGGTTTCATTTGGAGCACATGTAGATGGAAAACTGAAGTCCTAAGTGACTAGAGCCCTCGGCCAATCTAATTGTTATTGACATTTGTGTCTGATTGTTCATCAAGGGGGATTTGACTTGCAGGCCAAATCATTCTATTACCAAGGTTTCTTTCAGCCTTTTCTCTAACATAAAGAAACACCCCCACCCCAGTCAGCAGCAGCAGAATCAAAGGCAATATCTGGAGATGTGAGAGGGGGGAGTGAAGCTGGAGGAGATCATGTACGTCCCGTTTGAAATGTGTGAGCAAAAGATCCGAGAGCCGGCGGTGTTCCCTTACAGGGGGAAAAAGGATCTCATTAACAGACTACCGTTTTCATGGCAAGGTGAAGGAGGCAGAGGAAGGAGGGGCTGGCAGGGCTAATTATATTAAGGTCATTTCACCTGTCAAAACTTTCCCTTTAGTGGTGTCCCTGGTGCCCTGGGATAGCATCCAGATTTGTCCTGAATGGTGTCTCTGTTCCTGCTTAGGAGCCTTGACTGGTGGGTCGTGAAGCGAGCTGCATGAAAGGAGCCCTGAAGGCACCCTTTTGCCTTCTTTTCACCTCCTGCTCTCCTTTGATTTTGCTTTTCCCCCCTCTTGAGTTTCAGGGTGGGTAATGACGAAGCCCTGCTGTGCCGCTCGCCCGGAGTGGCGCTTTCCCGGGCAGCTGGCACAGCAAACGCCCCGTGTGCAGCCAGGTTCCTGTCTCCCTGCATTTCCAACCCACTTACACCCTCCTGCAATGCCAATTTATCCCCCTTGAAAGCTCTCCTCTGGAGCAGAGAGGGATGGAGTGAGGCTGATTTTGCTCATTAGACTAATGGTGGAAACCGGAACGATGCAGACGCAGGGATGAAAACAGAACCAAGGGAAATATTCTGTTTATTCATTCGAAAGAGGCAGGAGTGAGGGGGTGGCTGGTAAACCAGAGCATCCTCATCCTGGTGCTGAAGCCTAGAATTACCTGCCCTCCTTCAGGGGATTGTTCCAAGCCATTAAGTTATTTCATTTTCCAGGAGTTTGGGGGGTGGATAATTTCTGCAGTTAATCTTCCTCTCAGGGTAGGTGGAAGCCGTGCAGATGGCCTCGCTTTGCTAACATTAGCAGGTAGAAGTAATTTGGGGAAGGAGGCAATGGGAGGAACACAATAGGGTTCATTCAGGATCACGCAGGTTTTACGTGTCACCACAGAAAGAGCAGAAATTTCAGAGATCAAAGGATTCTCCACCAAAAGTTGCTACCTCAATGTGTTGGGTAGCTTGAGAGAGAACTGAGGACAAGGAGGAAGTGAACCTAATTCCCCTGGCCTTCGGCAAACAGCTCAGTGAGTCAGATTTATCCTGCTGAAGTTGCATTGCTGGGGTTGAGAGATGGATTTGGCTTAACATGCCCTGCCTTTGAGAGATGCTCAGGAGCAGCGGTGAGTCACGAGCAGCTGTGACGTGCGGTAGGATGTGATGAGTTTCCCTAAGTCGGGACACATTTGGATCCTGGGATTGGCTTTCAAGTAGGAAAATACAGACAACCACATAGTTGCTAGTAGTACGTAGTTACTACGACTTTTTAATTAATTGTTTCCTTTGAGAGATGAACGAGGGGCGTTGAGCTGTGGATGCAGAGTGGAAGTGCCTGGTGAGTGGTGCCATTAAGGCTGAACTGTTGGACATCTGCATTTTGCTCCATTGAAAGAGTTAAATGGCCCCTAGTGTTAAAAAGTGTTCTTAGGGGCAAAACCCTGCAGTTTGGAGTTCTGAGAGTGCCAGGGGAATTGTTCAAGCTGGGATGTGTGTAACTGTGTATAACTATCACACCAACCTCTGCCACTACAGGCTCTTCCCATCATTTCTAACACGTGAACAACCCTGATAGCAGCCTGTCCTCCACTTCTCTCTGACTGTTTGGCCCAGTGCTGCTCTTCCATCCTCCTGTCTCCCCAGCCCGCTTAATGCAGCAGCAACACAACCAGCCAGACTCATCCCTGACCCTCTAATTGCTTTATTTGTTTTTGGTGAAGTCTTTTGGGAGACAGTTCTCAATAATTGCCACTTTCTCCTTTCTGGATGCAGGCAGGGGTGTAAAGGTACCATATGATGCTTTGGCCCTAAATAAGGAGGAAAAATTCCCAAATGAGGAGAGTGCTGTGCATCCTCACTCCTTGAAAATGTGAATCACCCCTTGGGACCAGACCAAGCTGCTGTTTCAAAAGTCTTGCAGACCTATATAAAACTGATTTCATCTCAGCACAGTTTGTAACTTGGGCCTTGAGGAGGATGAATGAACAAGTGTAAATTCTATTGCTCTTTCAGGAGAGGACGAGCCAGAGTTTTGATCATATCAAGGGCGATGGGAAGCGAAAATATGTGCTGGGGCTGGCACTTGAGTATCCAGCCTGAGTCTCACTCCTGCCAGGTGTTCCTGCCGAGGCTCCCAAGGCAGCAGCGCTTCCAGGGCAGTAACCTGAATCATCTTAAAGAGCAAAGCAGAGACAAAGCACGGCATTGTTGGCAGCAAAGGTTGAATAAGAAGACCTTTGGGAGCCCAGCCACTTCTCCCTTTAATCTGATCAGCAAGCAGCATTCTTGTAATTCCCTCCAGGTCACTCTGAATTCCTGCAGTTTCTCAGCCAGATTGAAGCCTTCCCCTCTGATATTAAATAATCTGCAGGCTTAGAGAAAACACCAGACCAGGAGCAAGGCAAGGCTCAGTTTGTATCAGAAACCACCAGGAAGTTGCCAAGATCTCTGAGACTCAGAATTTAATGATGCACGCTTGCATTGCGTGCTCTGCTTTTAAATTCTTTGCAAGGTCATTCTGAAAGGATGTGTTGTGTTTTTATCATAAAACAGTGTCTTTATGATGTATCTGGGAACTTCAGTTGTTCCTGGCTTAATTCAGGTGAAGCAGCAGCTTCAGTGGTAACCCAGAGCCATGGGACTGCTCCTAAAGCTCATGGGAACAAGGCTGGCTCGGTTCAAATCTCACCTCTGTTACATTTTGGGGCCACAGTGGAGCCCACAAACACAGAATGAGGCCGGAAGATGAACCAATAGAATTAAAACTACTTTTGTCCCTTGGTGGGAAGTAGTGATGTTGACAGAATTTCTTTATTCCAGCTGCCCTAGGAAAGGACTTCATTCACTTCAGTGACTGCTAACTTCAGGTTAAGGTTGAACTCCCAAGATTTTAAGTGATGCTGGAGAGATGAGACTATTTTGAGAAGTGAAGTGTTACTGTTTTTCTGAGGACTTGATTTAGAAAAGGAACAAATTTTCTTCCAAAATATACAAAAGAAATATCCCTACCATGGAAATGCATAGCCTGAAGACTGAAATGACATTAGGTCACTGCTTTCTTTTATCAATAACTTTGAAGTCTTGTCTCAGTTTTCTAATTTAGATTCTTGTGATAAGAAGTTCTCATCGAGCCTGGGCAAAAGCCAAGGCCCTCTCCTGCTAATAATGTGTTGGGAACACAAGTACCAGTAGCAGTTCCAGTCCTGAGGGTGGGCCAGGTCTTAAAAGTGGCTGTGGGGACTCTGCAGAGACAAACCTTGAGACTTTGGACTGTTTTACATTTCAGCCAGCTCTTGGACCCAAGGGCATGAACCATGTGCTGGGTTTGATCTTGAAAATCATCATGCTGGGGCTCCATTCCTGGGTTCTGCCATGCTGGACTGATGCATGAAGTGAATTTCTTTGAACTCCCTCATCTGTTCACCAAAACTTGTGAAAGTTTCAAATAACAAGATGGAGAATTTAATGAGCGGCTTGTAGCTAAGCTTATTTTTGAGCAAGCGCTCTTGGGGATGAGCCAGCCCTGGGCAGAGCCCATCCCAGTCTGGATGACACGGAGATGTGTGGAAGGGATGGGCAATGATACATTTCTAGAGTGGACTGTGACTGAGCCCAATAATTGCTACCACCTGAGAGCAGGCAGTCCTGGAGAAGGTGGGAAGGTCCAAAGGCTACCTGCCCCCAGGAGTTACCTTCTCCTCTGTGTAGTGTCTGGGGATGCTCATGGACACTAAAGAGGACCCTGAAAAAGAGCTTTCCTTGCTGCAAGACCTAAGGCAGCTGTCAGCTGAGCACAGCACATCCACAGTTTGCTGGGTGTTAAAGGGAGAAGGAAAATGGGATGCTGGTGTGCAGGGGAGCGCCCTGGCTGTCTCAGCCACCCCGCCTCCAGGACTGGTCACTCAGGTGCACTGAGCACTGGGGCCTGCCCTGGAGAATGACAGAGCTGGGACATTTGTGCTGGAGCCGTGGCCCTGGGAGCAGGGGGATCATCGGATCCGTGCTGGCTGGGCACTGCCCCAAGCCTGCATGAGCTGTGTGTGCAGGACCTGAGCGCCGAGAGCTACAGCTCGTTCTGTAATTAATTAGTGATTCCTGACCCCAGGCAGCTCCAGCCTGCGGACAATAACCAGATTGCAGGAGCTGCCTCCGTGCCCTCAGCACTCTCATTATGTTAACTGAAATCCCCTGCAAGGGAGACAAGGGCTGCTGGCAGGGCAGGGATAAAGCTCCTGCTCCCCTTGGTTTGGGTGTTTCCCTGTGGAATTAGCCCTTGGGTGTTCCCCCCACCCTCAGTGGCTCCTTGCCCACAGCATTGCCACAAAAGCCTGGGCAGTGCCAACAGCACAGCTCACCCCCATTGCCCATCCAACCCACTCACCAGCTGGGATGGGAATTCTGTGGGAATTCTCCACAATGCCCTCTGTAGGCTCCAGACGAGGAGAGCACACATTTTCCAGGACCAGGGGAAGCAGGAATGGGTCGGGGCTGCAGCAGGACACACTGCCTGGGAGCTGCAGCAGCCCTGTGGGACCTGGCTGTGGTTCCCTGGGTGTATCCCGGTGTATCCCGGCAGTGCTCCCGGCTGTGCCAGCTGTCCGGGAGGGCTCTGCAGAGAGGAGGTAAGCTGGGAGCTGTGCTAGCCTGTTTGCTGTCTCACACGGGGATGCTTTCACACTCAGCATGGTTTTAATTATTTGTTGGAAGATTTTGAGAGCTCCCAGGGTAATGGAGAGGGCTCAGTCAGTGTTTCCTAGCTGAAGGCATCCATGGATGTGTGTTCCTCGCCTTGCTCACAGCCCAACCTTGCATCAAGAGTGGGGCCTGTGCCAAGTGCCTGGGTGGTTCCTTGGTGGCTCTGGTCATGGGTCTCAATGGCTGGCAGCTCCAGGCGTGCTGGAGTTTGCACCAAGCTCCATGGACTTTGTAGAGAAGTGTCTGTTTCTCCTAAATTATCACTTAATATTTTGCCTTGCAACAGTGCAGTACACGAAACCTAGCAGGGATAAAACCTCATTTGTGGGAATAGCAAAGTGACTGGGAAAGAAGGGGCTTCAGCTGCAGCGGGGAGTTGTGGCCATAGCTTCAATCCTGTGCTCCTGTCCCTTGTTACACTCTGCAATTCCTATGTTCTGGATTCCCTTTAGTGCCGATCCTTGAGCAAGAAAATACTCTCTCTGTTTTTTCTTTCTGGAGGGAAGTATCAGCAGATGCTGCTGACTAACTGAACTCACACTTGCAAGCAGGAAAACTCAAAGGAACGGGTTCCCTTCCCTGCTTGAGCTCAGATTTCATCTCATCTGGGTGAACTGTGTAAGGAACTGTCCAGAACTTTCTATATAGGTTCTATAAAGTCATGTTTGTGGTGGAGGTGGGAGGAAGAATCCCAAATGGATGACCTGGGGGGGTGATAGCTCCCACCAAGGGCATCTCAGCTCCAAGGTGAGCCGTGCGTCCCGCAGTGCTGAATTGCCCAGCACCACTGCTCCTCACCCAGGGCTCCCCTGCAAGGCTTTGGAGCTCAGCTCTGAGTGTCAGCCCTGTCCCTGTGACCCACAGCACGTGTCTGGAGACCCCACACACCTTCCCCTCCTGCTGGGATGCCACAGGAGCGAGCGGGGGGCAGTCGGGTGCAGCACAATAGAGCAGGGCCAGATGTTGCCACATCAGTGGGAAGCAGAGTGGCCAAGAGCTGTCACCAGGACAACCAGAACACTGATGGATGGGTCCAGCCCTGTCCCCTGCTCGCTGCAGCTGCCTTCCCACCCTCAAACCATCCCTCCCATGGGCTCATCCACCCATTCCTTCCATCCCCTGCAAGGCACTGACAGAGCTGTGACAGGGCTAACATTTCTCCAGACACTGCTGATCACTGCAGGAGGCTGTTTCCGTGCCTTTCCAGTACCTGGGGATATTTTATGGGGAAGAAGTGAAGAAGCTCATGGTGTTGGGTGGCTTGGAGTGCACATGGACACAGCTGATGGGCTCCACTTCTCTTTCCTCACACCCACCCCACAAATCCCATCCCAGTGCGGTTCTTCATCAAAACTCACATGGTGTGATCTGATACTTGCCTGTCCTTGGGGAAAGAAAAAGCACTGAGTGATTCCTTTTGTTTTAAGCTGTGTAATTGGTAAGGAAAACATATCCTCTTCTAGTGGCTTTTCTTTCATTGTCATGTTTAGGAAGTTTTCTCGCATGTCATAACATTTTGTCTGTTTTTACTGAAATCCTTCCATGAAGGACTGATTGTTTGCACAAACAGACTGACATGTTGATACAGGCTGACAACTGCATGGCTAAGACCAAAATAAAATGTAAAGTAAACACATTTGCATAAGTTTATAATATGACCCAGTTCTTACGAAGCAGAGGAAATGGGGAGATGTGAATCTAAGCAGCTTATCTTGCATCTCCCCTTTCTGCTGTGCCCCTCATTCTTAACCTCTGCTCCATGAGTGCCATGGGAGAGTTGTCTGATTTTTCCATTCTGATTTGAAACAACAGGTCCCTCTTGTAGTTCACTTGTGGTTTTGTTTTGCTTAGGAGGCAGGGCACGGAGGAGGGAGCATTCCTGGTTTTCCCCTCATGTGAAACTGGTTGGTCTTTTCATCCTTTTTCTTCTCGGTTACACTTTAAAAGGCTTCTGTCAGTGTATTTTCCATCACTTTGAAATTGCATTGACATGCTGCTGTTTTGTCATAACTGTAGCATCACAAAATGCTGATTTGGTACTATCTATTTTTGATCTGCTTGTGGCATGGTTTCCTTAAGGATTGTGAGATCAGTGCCTCTTTTTCCAGATGAGAAAACCAGAGCATGGAGCAGTGATTTCCTTTTGGACTCAGATCACTGCTGTCCTGGCTGAGTGAAGTGAGATTTGTTAGTTCTCAGCTGCCTGGAAATGAGACAGCTCCCTTGTTGATGTGTGTGACTGGAAACAAGACCTTGCCCAGACACCCAGGAGTTCATCCAGCAGTTTGTGGCATCAGCCAGGTCTAAGTTGTTGGTTGGCTTTCTCAGAACAACTCCCAAAAACTATGAATTCTAAAAATACCTTTTGAAGGGCCTCCTCTGAATCTGGCTGTCCCAGAGGGAGCCAAAGGGCTCTTATTCCTAAAACTGCAATTAATCCATGCTGCAATTGGAGAGAAGGAATGGGGGAGGGCTTGGAAAAATATTGTTAAGTCCTTGGAGCAGAAAGATGCTCAAACATGGCTGCCACAATGGTAAAGATGGACTCCAGCTCCATCAAAGGACATTTCTTTGACTTGGACAATTTATGCCTGCAGTTAAATATCTCTGTTGGGTTTCCTACACTAACTGAAGGCAGAGGAACTTCTAAATTCTAAATTCTCAATCTCGGAACCTTAGAGGTCCCTCAGCCCCCTGCAAGCCTCTCCCATCTGATGTCCATGGCCGCAGTCGTTGTTGTTGGTAGCAGAGGGGCAGAGTTAACTGTTCTATCAGCTTTGAACAGATCCATTTTGGTTTTGATTAGGAGGAGCCCACTGGTGCCAAACGATCTGACTAACAGAGCCCTGCATGAGCAATCCTTGCTGTGGACGAACACAATAATAGTTTCCAAAATTCTTGAAGGGAGCTCAAAGCCCTGGTCTCCTTGGGCATGAGCAATTCAGATGCACCATCATTCCATCTGTGAATTTCTGGGAGAGGGTGGGATTTAGGGGAATATTTATTTCTGGGTTTCCTTTTGCTTATTTTGGGCAGTTTCTAGGTCGGTGAGTTGTTGTCCATGCCTTGCTTGGATGGTCGTTATTTTAGGAGCTGACATTCAGTCCTTGGAGCTGTGAGGTCTCACAGTGACCCTCGTGTCACCATCCTTGGGGGGGTCCCAGCTCTCCATCCCCATGGCTTGTTCAGCTGAGCTCCCTCTGGAGCTCCAGAGCTGATCAGGAGTGCAGCTGTTTCCCTGCTGGCCTCTCTGGCTCTGAGTTCCAAAGGGAACTGGAGGGTCAGAGCCCCGTTTTTCACCATCTGACCCCGTTGTCATCTGGGGGCACTTTGCCAATGACATTGCAAATGAGGAGAGTGGCACAAGGGTGCTTTGTCCTGGCAACATCACCCTGGAATGACAGTGGGGAAAGTTATTTAGGGGTTTTTCCTAGGTTGTTGCACATGCTAGTAAGAGTCTAACAATAAAAATATGTGTTTATGAGAATCCTAGAAGACACAGTGTCCCCACAGCCAGACCCTTTGCATGTCTTTATTTTGTTGGATTGTGCCTCTCTCTTGACAGGAATTGCATGCCCAACCTTAAAAAGTGTCAGGATATTCAAGATTTATAAGTAATAATTTTGATTTCCAAGAGGCAGCGATGGGGCTGTGATACCCAAATTATCCATGAAACATGCTGGTGCCATGGAATCCTTAAAAGGGTGGGGATTGGGTAAATAGCCCAGAAGAGTTAGAGCAAAAATACTGTTTGCAGGAGAGAGAAGACCTGGGAAGGGGTTGATTGATGTTTGTATTTTGTCATTCTGGGTACTTTTCTGTGACACACATCCACTTTAGGACACTGGTGTTAAGCTCTGGTGTCATATGTTGCAGGTTTTGTGGCTTTTACAGTTTTCTTAGAAGAGCTGGGAGGGGTTTTGGTGTATGTGGGAAAAATGTGGCAGGGATGACTAGAACTGAGCCTGTGAACACACAGGTCCCAGGAGGTGTTCCTATGGCCAGGACACCCCAGGAGAGGCAGAGCTGGATGTGGCTGATGGGATTTTTAGCTGTGCTCTCCCAGACTGACAGTGGAGCTTTATCTTACCTGAAGCAACTGAGCTGAGAGCTGGGGGTGCTCACCTGGAGAGGAGAAGGCTCCAGGGAGAGCTCAGAGCCCCTGCCAGGGCCTAAAGGGCTCCAGGAGAGCTGGAGAGGGACTGGGGACAAGGGATGGAGGGACAGGACACAGGGAATGGCTTCCCAGAGCCAGAGGGCAGGGAGAAATGGGATATTGGGCAGGAATTGTTCCCTGGGAGGGTGGGCAGGGCTGGCACAGGTGCCCAGAGCAGCTGTGCCTGCCCCTGGATCCCTGAAAGTGTCCAAGGCCAGGCTGGACCTTGGGGCTTGGAGCAGCCTGGGACAGGGGAAGGTGTCCCTGCCCATGGCAGGGGGGGGCACTAGATGGGCTTTAAGGTCCCTCCAACCCAAACCATTCCATGACTCTCAGAAATTGGGAGTCCTGAGTCTGTATTTGTGGGTTTTGAAGGTGATCTGGAACGAAAGGGGAAAATGTCATGGCCAGAGCTGACCCAGTTTATGTAACCACCACGTTCTCCCCCTGGCCTTGTTACAAGCTTTCTGAGAAACTCTAGACCAGTCACATATTTCCCTCCTCTGCTCTGGTATTATTATTTGGGAATTAGAAATAATTAGCTGTTTTTTGCCTGTTGCATCTGTTCAGACCACAACCAACTGGAACTTGACTTTCCACTCTGTGGCCAGACACCAGAGCAAGACGTTAGTGTGAGCGTTTGGCTTGTCTGATCATTTTCATAGCTAATGTATCAGATGAAACCAGGCACAGCAAGGACGTGTCTCGTTCCTGACTCTGCTCTGAAGGTTGGCTTGACAGTCATGTATTTCTGCACCAGTGGAACTTTTTAAGCCAATGTAATTGTGCTGCTGCCTACATGGGTGGGACTGATTTGGGACTGGAGATGTTAATGGCTGGAGTGTGGTGTAGGATTCCAAGAACAAAGGATGTGGAAGTTTGACTCCCAGATCACAAGTGGGAGATGGTAAGGGCATTATTTGAGACTTCTGGATATCATCTGATACATATCAGATGATCTGAGTCCCCTGATGAAGGAGGTGGCTAATAAACCCAGCCTGGTGGCAATTCTACCACCCAGTTTTCGGAGTTCACTGGTTCATGCTGGCAGATAAAAAGATATTAAAGAGATGTGCAACTCTTATTCCTTAAAAGTTCTTTTTTTGCTATGCCGTGTCCACCAGGTCATCTGCACTGGTTTTTCATGTCATTCTGCTGGGGAGGAACACAGGCATCTGTGGGGAATTGGTGGGAAGCTTTGCCCTGATCGTGCTCACGCTCCAGATCGTTTACACAAGCCTTGCAAATGCAGTGCTTTGGGAATATGGTCGGGATGTGCTAGAATAAACTAAGCATGCTGCTTCCATGAAGTGTGGGAGCAATGAGTCACATTACACAGAGGGACTTACGTAGAAAAACTCCCTGCTAGGTGTCAGAAGAAAATGTGTTTTGTGCCTGCAGCCTCTGCGGTCGGGCAACACATGCTTCAAAAATGTTCTGGATGTGCAGGAAACTAGAGCTGGGAGCTCTGACTCGATCCCAGGAACACACAAATCCTACACAAATGTCCAGAAACTTCTCTGTGGGAAAAGGAGACACGAAATAGACTCCTGACCGTGTTTTACATGGCTATGGTTTGCCCCTTTCAAAGGGGATTTGTTGGATACACCCTGATGCACGTTTGGATGGAGCTGCTGCTGCTCATGGCAGAACATCCAAGATCACAAACTCCCTCTTTCCCCATTCCCATCACAGAACCCCTTGAGGAAGGGAATAGCCTGATATTGAAACTCTCTGTATCTAGTTAGATCAGCATCCCTAAACTGCTGCAAGGGCTCTTGGATAATATCTGTATAATTTTTTTTATGGCTTTTTATGAAAAAAGAAGTCAGGCCTGGCTTGGTGAGACTGGAAGAGCAGGGAGTGGCTTGGCTGTCAAGGGTCAGCCTCCCAACAGCCCCGTGATCAAAGGCTGCTCTCAGCAGCATGGGTTTGTAGGCAGCCAAGACAAACAATGAACGACTTTATCTCCTTTCAGAAAAGGAAAAAAAAAAACAACACTTAAGTTCCAGGAAACCATTTCTGGACTAGACAAATTCTGGATGTTATTCCCTTTCTCTCTCCTAGTGCAGCTATTTCTAGATGTAGGGTGATAACAGGGAGGCAGCAGAGCAAAGCCCAAACGTGGACCAGGTCAGTGCCATGTTTTCAGGTGGTGAAAACTGGTGCAGAGGTGGGGAAATCCAAGCAGCAGGACCAGTTTACTCCTGCTGAGAACCTGGCCTCCACCAGCAGCTGTGTCTGGAAAAGCAACAGGAAACTCTGAATTGAACCGTGGCCATTTCCCCCCGTTCGATCCCTTCTCTGAAGGTGTTGCCTCATTTGTTTGCAGTTGGAATTTTGCCTGTTTGGTTGTCCCAGCTGGGCCTCCAAAGTCAGCTGGTCAGAGCACAGCTGGCCAGTTTTAAACATGCTGGCTGCAGTCTCAGCTCGCTGGATAAAGTGAGCAGAGGGGAAAAACGTTTTGGGCTCCTGTGTACTTGATTATTTGTTTGGGAGGGAAAGGAAGATATGAGAAGAAAGACTCTCATTCCTAAAATGGAAAAAGTTGCAAAACATTTAGTTGGGTTTGGATGCGAGGGATAGGAATCTTCTCAAACTGCAGAGTGTTCTTGATTTAGGATTTCCTGTTGGATACATTTCAGAAAGCTATTCCAGTCATAAGTGGCCAGATTCTCAGCTAGAATAGATGTGTAAAGCTCTGCTGATATGAATCCATGTAGCACTTTGACCCCAGCCTAAGATCTTAGGCCGAGGTCTGGTCATGGATTGCAAAGATCTGTCTCTGTTTATGGGCTCAGGGCAGGACTAAATCCAAACAGAAGTGGCAGTTCTGATGTTCAGAGCTGCATGTGGGTGTTTAATCCCCCTCCAGTGCTGACATCCCCAGAGATCTGAGGGTTGGACTGTTCTTGGAAGATGTCTTAATTCAAGACTGTAAGGTTTGTTTTGGTGTTATGCTAAATGGGCCTGGTCACATCAGTCTGGGGAGAGGCAGGAAAACCCCCAACCTTCCACCCAAACAGCCTTGGGGGTTTTATACCCATTACATGTTTGTACCCTTGTACACACTGTACATGGAAAATATTGTGAGAAAATCTTTCCCAGCCAGGATTTACTGCTGAGAATAGAGGCAAAAAAAAGCCCCGGGGGCTCAAGAGAACATGTTTCCATAGTCTTTCCAGATGTCCACACAACAAAGTAGGGGAGAGTTGGGAGGGCATCGCCGTTTCCAGTCATGGGTGCTCCTGAGACAATAATGGGGATGTCAGGGACAGGACCATGGCAATGGAGCTGCTGCCCAACAAGGGATGAAGCAGCAGAACTTCACCTTCTCTGCTTCCCATCCACCCTGGTGGACTCAAAGGGATAAATCTAACCTCCTGTTCTGGATTTTGGGATAGAAGAGGGAAGAGAAGGGAAAATTGGCTCCAGGCCCGCATAGTGAGGTCAGTGGCATAATCAGTGACAGGACAGGTTGGTTCTCTGTCTGGGGTCTTACTACATTAGGTTGATCAGGTTTTGCCAATGGCTGCAGCCTAGGGTGGAAAGCCTAGCCTTCTCCAGGGGTTACTGAGCTCCACCTGGAAGGTCTGAGCTGAAGCAGAGAGAGATTTGTTGATGTTTGTGGGGTTTTGATTTTTTTTTGTCTCTTCCTCCCGCCATGGGAAGGAGCAGCTGCTGAAGACCTGCTGAATCCTCCATATGAGGAGAGGATTTGCAGGGCTGGGACAGGAGAGCCCTAGATTTTCCTTCCTTGGCTGGCACTGCTGCTCTGGGGTATATTCCCAAATCCCTGACTTTCTTTCCACACCTGTCAGCAAGGGCTGGGCTGTGTCCACTGCTATGCTCTCCCCTTGATATCTCATTCTCTCTGTTCGTGTACTTTGTGTTCCTCTGCCTTTCTCCCGCCCCTCAGAGTCTACAGTGCAGCACCTTGTGAGTGGCAGCAAAAAAGGAGCGATTTTCTTTTGTAGACCTTTATTGACTTACAGGCCTTTATTTCAAACCTCTGACTCCCAGTCTGCTGCCTTCTGCTCCTGCCTCGTGGGAGCAGTTGAACTCCACAGGCACCAGAGCTCACAGGTTGATGCTAAATCAACTGGTACCTTCAGAAGGTCTAAGAAAGTGAGGTACCCACTTGCCCAGGCATTTTAGCAAAGCTCAACTCTTGAGTTCCTAGAAGGTGCCTGCGACTCCCCCAGCGAAAACACGCTGCTTTTCCCCAGCGTGGTTCATAATTTATACAGTATTTCTGCATAATTACCGGGCTCGTGTGAAGGTCTCGAGGTGCTCTGCAGATGCCAAGGCGTGACCTCACCTGCAGTTAATGAAACTCTGGTGACCGATAGACCTGTGACTCGCCCAGGGCACAAAGCACTGGGCAACGCCAGCCGGCTCCCTCCCTCCACCCTGGTGAGTTACCCCCATTCTGCTGCTCCAGAGAAGCTGGAAATCCAGTTTAACCATCTGCTTGGGAATTCCCCTGTAGCTGGAGGGGATGGAGCATTCTCACACCCCAGCACCGAGGGTGCGGTTGAGGTGAAGGACGCATGCGTGGGATGGGTGCGCGCTGCCTGAGCCCGGCTGACCCCCAGACTGCCCCTTGGCAACTGGGACAACTGGTCAGGGCTCAGCGTGGCACCCTGGGCTGCCAGCTGGTTCCCAAGGTGGGACAGCGTGTCCTGAGCATCCTGGAAGCTCGGTGACTGTAGTTGTGCTGGGATGGAGCTGGAAGAAGAGTGTCTGATGTGCAGGTGTTGGGAATCTTCCCCATCTCTGTGGAAACCTGGGGTTCAGCTGCTCTGGAAGCAGAGGACAGAGCTGCATTGAGCAGAACAGCCTTTATGAAGGGGGAATACTCTCAAAGCCAGCAAAATCTCCCTCTGCAATTAAGGACATTTCTAAAATAATAGCTGTAAGCACCCTCAAACATTCTAAAAGTGGTTTGCAGCTTTGCGTTGTTAGGACCTGGTTCTCCAGAACTCACACTGGAAGTTGTGCCATCTTCCACTGTCAGACAGCAATTTGGAAAGCCCCAGCTGTTGAACAACATGTGGAAGCAGCATGTGCTCCAAAACTGGGGAGAAACCCATAAAGCAGTGACGGCCAAGCCTTAATTTGGACCACCACTGGTCTGCAGGGTTGGGGATTTTTTAGCAGCTCTGATTGGGTTTTGAATTCATCCTGATTTCTTCACAGAAATAATTCAATGGTTTGATGGAGGAGCCTGTGGCTCCCTGTTGGCTTGAGAGGCCCTGTGGCAGGACAGGGGAGCTGGTGCTGCTCTGTGGTCACTGGTACAGAAGGAGCTGAGAGCATCACCTGGGCAGAGGTGATTTATTCAGTAGTGTGGGGATCTATTGCCAAACCCCACAGATTAGTGCATGAGAATACTTTGGGAGGCCAACATTAAGGTTATTTATTGCAATAAGGAGTTTTTAAATTTATTTTTCTGATAAAGCTGCCAATGAGAGCAGCTCAACAGAGCTGACTGGATGTCAGTGGGATATCCCCATATGGAGAGGGCAGCTTTTGGAGACTTGCTCTGTGCTGGGTGTGAAGGGCCGTTCTTATGACCCAAAAGTCAATATATTGGATAAATCTATATCCAGCAATAAAGTCTGGATTGAGTTAGAATTGCCCAATGACCTATTAGTGCAATGTACTTGTTGTTTTTCCTGGCATGCTCCAGTTTTTCTTTACCCCTCATGGGTTTTTTCTGCAGTTCACAGATAGCTGGGAAAATGTACTGCTTTTATTTTCTGCATGGCAGAAAATATCTTCATCTTCTGCTTTTTTTTTTTTTTAATATATTTTAAGCATAATTAACAGAGCAAAATTGCTTGCAGATTCTGCTTTTCAACGGTCAAAACACAAACTGTTGGTTTTGCTTTGGGGTTTTTTTATGGCTGAATTTTGGGAAAGAGGGGATAGAAGAATTAAAATTACCTGCTTTTCTGCAATGGCTAAAAACAGGAACCTTTTCATGAAAATTGACTGACTACAGTACTTTTTTCATGGGGAGGAGGGAGGATTAGGGTAAAGAGCAGAAAGAACAGCTCGAGTTAAAACTCCTTTTGGCAAGTGAGAGCACATCAGCACACTCAACAAAATTCCACCCTGCCTCTGCTCTTGCTAGATTGACTTGGATGCCATTAGCCTCCCAACTGCAGTTTCTTTTGCAAATATGGTTTTCATTTTTCCTGTTTTGCTGCTGTTTGGGCCCTTATCAGTTCCTTGCTTGACAAGAGATGCTTCTGCTTTTTCTTATTTGTCCTCGCCTTGCACGCTCAAACTCGAGCGTTTCCCATCATTGTTGGGTTGTTTCATCGCAGACCAAATCATTCCCTGGCCTGTCCCCTCTCCCCTGATGTTGAGCTTCATGATGAGGAGTGTGGAGGAAGGAAAATACAGAGCTCATTTATTTTTAAGTAACTGTAACTAATGGCTTGATCAGCTAACGTAGTGGAAAATATGCAAACTGCTTGGAGGAGAGTGGATGTTAAAAATGTAACTACAACATTATTGAGACATCTTTCAGCTCTAATGACAGACTGAATAACAAACATGTCAGAAACTTTGTTGCTTCTCTAAGCAAAACCAAATAATTGAATTTATTTTCGGTGATGGTTTTTCCTTTTACATATTCAGCTCCTCATCCATTTTGCTGTAGACCTTGTCAGATCTCTTTGAATAAACAGATTTTTTTTCTTAAATGGTAGAGTGAGCAGGGGGACAGGACTTTTTTGTATCTCCCTTTCTTCTCTGCACTTTTTTTCGGTTTATCACATGACACCAATTCTCAAACGTTTCTGCTGTGACTCCTTTGCACACATGCGTTGGTTTTAGCTGTCCCTGCTCCTTGAGCACATCTATGAGTGATGTGGGCTGGAGCCAATTTATTTATTTCTCAATCATTACATTACCTTGTATCAGGTGATGATCTGGTCCCCGGAGCCTGGAGCTGTGAAAGTTCTTGTGCAAGCCTTTGTGTAAATTAGGGCTGCTCGTTCTGCTGTGGCCAGTGGGCTCCTCTCTGCCAGACTCCCCTGATGGTGCAGGCTGTGAACAGCACAGAAGAGTCTATGCTGGGATCTTTTTCCCAGTTCTCACGGGAAATAGGGGAATCAAATCCATTTGTCTAATGGGACAACCCTTGAGAAAGCATGTATTCTCTTTTAAGGTATCCTCCCAAAGAGAAAGGCTGGGTGGATTTCCATCCTTCCCCGATGGAGGGGCTGGGGAGGCCCTCGTGGCACCGTGCCACGCCGCACCTGCCAGCCCCTGCAGCTCTGCTCCACATCGCTCCTTGCCCTCCTTGGCACCAGGAGAAACCTGCAGCTCTCCCTCTCTGAAAGGAGCCCTGGAGCTGGCCCACAGCACTGGGGACACGACAGCTCAGACACATGGTTCTTGCATGTGCGTTTCTTTTTAATTTAACGCAGAGCTGCAGCAAACCATTCCACCCACAGGTGAGATCCTTGGAAAACTGACTGCCCAGAGCTCTGAAGCTTTCAGCCTTCACGCTAACGCACGGGCCCAGCTGGCTGGAGATTAAAGAGCTCAGTTGAAAACCAAAAAGCATTTGAAATTGCACCACTGAGCTGGCAGGAAATTCCAGCTTTTCGTAGATGTCGGAGGCGTTGGAACAGCAAGGAACCAGAAGGTAAAATTCTGGGATGAATCGCATCATCAGCGTTTCAGCAAAGCCTCGGACACGGGTTGTGCATGGAGGGGGGCACTATCCCCACCCCTCCCAATCTTGGGAAGGGGGGAAGAGCAGCCTGGCTCAGGCCTCAGCTGTCTCTGAGCACAAGAGAAGGGAAAATTGAGTCCTTTCAGCTCAGTGTGAATCCCAGAGCGGTGCTCAGCACTTGCTCTGGACCTGGAGCTTCCAGCCCTGTCAGCCTCAGCCAGCCCCAGGCGTGCCAGAGATCTCCAGGGCAGATTGGAGGCTTTTGTTGTACCCAAGATAAACGTTCCCTTTGCTTCTTGGACTGACTTGCTCATACTCTTGGAAGATAATTCACAGTTTAGCGGGGTTTTAACTGCTCTGAAAGGAGTCAGTGTTGTGTGTGGTTTGATCAGAGAGGACATCTGCCTGCAAGGAGCAAGGGTAGGAGACCAAGAGGACTAAATGGTTATTTGGACCTTTATCCTTTATTAGTGCAGGCATGTGTGGGCCTGAAATGAGGCTGTTGGTAAACATTGATCCCAAAATCCTCCTGAAAATCAGTGCGGCCGCTCATTCCCTTCCCCTCCTAAATGGGCTGCCAAAGATTATCACTCCAGCAACAATGCTTACAGGCAGCTGAGGAACTCGAGGCCTCCTGTGAAGCCATTGGCACCAATGGGGGACTTCAGCTTCCTCTTCTCTCATCCCTTTTCCTCCCCCCCTCACCAAGAGCAGATCAAGTCCTGCCAGCGTGAGCGGTGGAGAACAGAATCTGCATTGACGACAGATGGAACGAATGTTATGGATGCATCCCAGGCCCTGAGCTGTTGTGCCACATAAATCAGTAGTAAAACTTTGCCAACTCAGAATGCTTCACAGGACTAGACTATCAGCCAGCTTAATGTCTGGCTCTGCAACCCCAAAATTGCATGGTCCAAATAAAAAAAGAATAAAATAGTGAATGTGTGCGCCCTCAGTTGAACTTCCAGCCAGCAGGGCTGGGCTGGGTCCAGCTCCTGGAGATGAATGTGTCTCTGTGATAAGTGACTTGTGAAAGATAATTCATGATTTAGAAGGATCCTACTGCCCCAATGGGCCTTGGATGCTGCAGATGAAGTGTGAGGTCCCAGGCTGCAGATGCTATCGGAGCCGTGCGGGCGGCTGGATGTGTGCAATGGCCAGCCCCAGCCAGCATCCCTGATTAGATACCGAGCAATCAGGGCACCCAAAAATACTTCATCTTGCTCTCCTTGCATGTGTGCCAGTGCCTGGGCCACTCCTTCACAGAGAAAAGCTGGAACCACACACAACCACCATGTGTGAAAACACTCCCGTCAGGAAAGCTGCTTCCCATGCACTGCATAAATCCCAAGTGGTTGGGATTTAGGACAAAAAAAAGAGGCAAATAAAAAGATTTGCCGTTAAAATTATGGCTTGGCAACCCTGTAGATGTGCGTGGGGGAGAAGTGCCTGCAACCTTTTTAGAGGCATACTTGCCCTTTGGAAAATGAAGTTCCATTAAAGTAACAAGGCTTTGCCCTTCTCGGTGGGATTTTGGCAGCATGAGGGGGAGAGGAACGGCTGAAATGATCCCTTCAGCTTTCTCACTCTGTCTCAGCAATGATAAAATGAAATATTTTAATGCAGCACTTCAGATCTCTGACAGCTGTGGTAGCCTGGTGTTTACAGAAGACATCCTGTTGTTCAAGGGAGACACTTCTGCCTCGCTGAAATGAAGGGGGTTTAATTTTTTTCCCCTCCTCACTGCTCTTTTATGCAATTTCCACTCCAAGAGGCCGTTACAAGGGTGACTCTGCACATTGTTGTAGCAGCAAGTTCTTCATCAAAAAGCAGATCCAGCTTGTGGGAAAACTGCCCTGGCACCCACACAGGGCTGAGCAACACTTGGAAGGGGAAAAAAAAGCCTTGACAGTCTGGAAACTCTCGCTGCAGCGCTGAGTCCAGCACGTGAGCGTATCCTCCTGGGATTGCATCCCAGCTTGCAGCTCAGTGGGATGAATCATAAGGAAATGCCACCCCAGGGAACAAATTGGTCATTCTTTGAAAGAGCTGATGGCTCTTGGACAAGCACTGGGATAGGGATGGAAGCAGGGAGGGAGGCTGCATCCAGCTCGCTGCATTTGCCGCAGCGCTGCAGGAACACGCCGGCGAGGCCGGGCATGCTTTGCTGCCTTCCCAGCAGAAAAACCATTTCCCTGTGTTTTTGGTTCCTTGATCTTTCTAAATAAACAGTTTCTTTGTACTGAGAAAGAGAAAAAAAAAAACAACTCAGCCATCGGTACACTGCAAAGATTTTTTTGGGAAGTAGGGAATGTGGGGACTTTCACCTGCTGGCAGTCCCTTTGGTGCTCCACAGGGGTTTTGGTGTCTTTCTCTTCTGTGCAGGGTGATGGGAATGATAGCTCTGGGCTTTGAACAGCTCCTTCAGCTTTGGCTCTCCAGAGCTGCTGTGCTCTCAGATTTTCCCCAGCCTCGTGGGCGTTCGTGGCTTTGCTCAGCTCTTGCTTTGCCTCTGGATTGGGAGAGCTCACGGGGCTCGGTCAGGATCTCAGGGTCACTGGGAGGATTAGCAGCAGAGCCAGAATCAGTTGTTCACAGCCCGCTTACCATGTGCTGTGGGGTAGCTGGAGGAGGGGGAATTTTGGTGTTTTGGTGCTGCTTTGCTTGGCAAAGGCTGTAGGACCCCAGGATGAAGCGTGGTTTCCCTCTGCGGGATCTTCGGTGGAAACCAGGCAAAGATCTCAGGTCTTTCTGTGGTGAGACACCAGGGGGAAGCCCTGTGAACATGGCCCTGGCATCCTTTGTTCTTGTGCATGAGATCCTGGGAGCTGGGACTTTAGAGGCCCATGATGTCACCAGGGAGCAATCCCTGCGGATGCTCGAGTGCATTCAGCTGGCTTGGGTAGGAGAAAGGGTGAGTCCCCCAAGCTGATGGATATCTTGCACCTCCAGCCACTGATTTCAGGGCAGATGTGTCGCCGTCCTCCTGTCTCCCCACAAAAAGCCTTAGATGGAAGAAACTTGGAGATCTTATAAGA
>VYXF01005651.1:730896-745389 GCA_013397295.1 Polioptila caerulea
AATCTAAAAAAGTTAATCGTTATTTGGAGGGGGGGGAGTGTTTTTATTGTGAACATGTGCAAATGGAGGCTTCAGCCATATAAAACCCATGCCCACAATAAGTATATTTGTGTAGCAATTAATGTGAGATCACAGGCTCGGCTTTTGCCAAATAGTCATGTCAGCATGGGGTACATTATGTGTGTCAGGAATCCAGTTTCCAAATGTGGAAGACATTGGGCCACTCGTAATTAAATGTTTTGTCATCGCGGGGCAGAGCCGCGTGCGATGAGCGCGGCACCTCCAGCGCCATCGCCCAGGGTTTGCTCTTTTGGCAGCTCTTTAAGGAAACTTTATGCAGAAGGAATTTCAAGACACTTGNTTGTGATCTTATTAAGACCCAGCAAAAGCTGTGGTCCCTGGTGCTATGTCTCTGAATTAATTTTAAGTAAAGCAGAGCCTGGAATGGAGTGTGGGAAGGTTCTTGGCATGGATGGGCTTGGCTGGAGTTTTCAGTAAAGAGACATTTAAGGGAAGGGAGAAGACGATTGCGTGTGTGTGTATGGGGGGGACAATATTTTTTATATACTCTGCACAAAAAGCCATCTCCAGAGCTATCAGGCTTTCATCACCCCAGTCCGATCCAAGGATGTTCAAAAAGTGAAACACATCGTAAATCTGGCAGGCTGGCTGGAACTTGGAGCGGTTTGAAAGGCGCTGGAGGGTGGGAGTATCCCGGCTGGGCTGGGCTGGGCTGGGCTGGTCAGCACAGCCCATGGCGGGGGAAGCCCCTTTCCACGGCTCCAGGCACTTCCACCAGGTTTTTATCTTCTCGCTGAGGAGATATCCCAATTACTCCTCCCCACCTCCCGCTTCCAGGGAGACGGGAACAGATGTGCCCCACCGTAGAAATGCTGAGCAGCTGAGACAGAAGCTTGAGAGTTCAGAGTGATTTTTTATTGTAATTTTCTTTTTTTTTTTAGTTTAATGTTGAAAGTTTAATGGTTTTCTCAGTGGTGATGTGAGGCATCGCTTGAGAATGAGGAGTGCAGCACCAGTCAGTTTTTATTCCACCTTCCCTGGCACTACTTCTTCAAGTGATTTTCCACTTGATAAGAATTGGGAGAGCAGTGTAAAAGATTATTCAGTGTGATTGGCAGAAGCATTGGTGCTTGCCCACCCTCAGTGCCCCTTTCTGCTTGAGGTGAGTTAGCCATGGATGGGCAGCACTGGAATCCAGAGCCTTTCTCCCCCTCCACTGGTGGTTGTGACTCAGTCGCCCTGGTTAAATCAGAAATGAGGTCACTGATGCTCCAAAACTGCAATAATGCCTCTTGTTCGCAGGTCCTGTGCTGGTGGGCTGGTATAGACAGCTGCCCTGGACCAAAACGTACTCCAGGAATTTTCCCTGCTATTTTCAGACCTCACACTTTCCAAAAGTAATAGGAACATGCACCAGCAATGGGGACATATTTTACTCTGAATGAGCAAAACACCGACGTTGCCACGTTTGCCTTTCAGTAACTTTAACCGCAACTCTTCAGGACGGACCGTAAATAAAACATCAGCCATATTAACTTTGGAAGATGGTGTTACTTAAAGACACCTGCTAATTAATTTAGAATCTTAGCAAGGCTCTAAATGAGAGGGGTTCTCACCTCCCAGGCAGTATTTCATAGGAGGCAGGTAGCGTGCCGAGCTCTCGGATACTTTGCTCTGTTTGTTTGTCTTGTAGGTGTTGCAGCGGGATGTAAATTCTTGTTATTATTAAGAAAAAATCCCCTTTTCTGAAAATGATTCATCAAACACCTTGTCCTCGTTGCATGTAACGTCTTGTTGGGCCTGGAATTGCTCTCTGCCGAGCGCTTGCACCGCAGGGAAGGCGCTGGGTTCGACGGGAGCCGGGGCGCTCGCGAGAGGAGCCTTTGCTTAGTCTGTGCTTGCCTCCCATGGCTGCGTGGTGGAGAAGCCTCTGGAGGGGTAGAGGCCAGCAGGGGTTGGTTTCGACTTGTTCCAAAGAGGTGAAACCCTTGTTTGCTCCAAATCTCACCAATGATGCTTGGTTTTCCATTTCCCCTGCAAATGTTGTCCCTGCTCGGGAAGTCCACTGAAAGGGAGGAACCTATGGTGGACTAGGAGGTCCTCTTTCCAAGAGGGAGGAAAATTATTTGGAATTAATGATGAGGCCACCTAGTCCTCTAAGAGCTTCTCCTGGAAGGCAAAATCTCAAGGAATAAATCTGCAGAAATCTCAAATATTAATGGTGAGGCTGAAGGGAGAAGGGGAGAGGGTGGTAGCAGCAATCAGGGTTGGATTGCCTGACTTGGTGGGGTGCACTTCCCATCCCTGCTGGGGGAATTCCAAGCTTTTCTGTGCACTTTCTGTGCCTTCTGCCACGCATTTGAAATTGCGTCTCTAGGTGGAAGGGCTGAGGGTGGTGAGAGTGCTGCAGATGCACAGCATCCAAAAATGCAAACCTATGGCATGGAGGAAATCTGTCTGAAACTTGCCCAGGCTTAGGATGGCACTGAGCATTTGTGCAGGAGGTGTTGGTGTTTCTGCTCCTCCACGGATAGGGACCCCGGAAATTCCCAAACCCCATTGACCCTGAAAGAGCTTTTGGGTTGGAGTTGTTTCCAGTGCAGCACCTGGGGCACCTTGGGTATTGTGGTGGGGTAATCACAGGCAGCAAAGGTGGTGGCATCTGCCTGCTCTCCATGCCCCATGGTGGAAAAGAGAAGGTGGATTTAAGGCTGCACTTGGTTTCACGGATTGATGGAGCGCCTCTCTTTGGGTGAGGTTATCTGGGTCCCTTCTCCTCTGATAGGTGAGGGGTCTGAGCCCACTGAGGGCTGAGTGCTGGCTGGGCCCTCAGGGAGGTTGGAAGGTCATCCTGGTGGTTTCACCTGCCCTTCCCAGAAGCTATTCTTGTCCTTCATGTTGGTTGTGCTGCAGGGGTGGGGGCTGCTTTCTGCATCCCAAAATCCCTTTGCTCCAGTAGTGCTACTACAAAAGCTGCCTGGAGCAGCCCAGCAAAAAACCCCTCACCTTTTCCTCCACTCCCTACCAGAGCTCCCAGTCTCGAGCTAGGAGCCAGGCTGTATCCTCACTCCCAAATCCTGGCCCTGTGGATTAAACTCAGTAACACCTGGACAGACCCTTCTGCCAGCAACCCCAAGAGCACTTCCTGCAAATGAGGTTTTTTTCCCCCGGCCTTCCCCTGGGCCGTGACCACTCTCCCTGCAGAAACCCTGGCTCTCCACTTCCAAGCTGAACTTCTGAACCTTCCTCCTCCAGCCCCAGCCAGGTCGTTATTTTTGACACCCTTTCCCCGAGTTATTGCACAGCTGAATAAGAGAGGGCTGGCCTGGCCATGGCTCCTGGCTTTTCCCAGTGTCCAACACTCCCTGCTAGCCCCTGGCACCCGTTCAGCTGAGCTCAGGGTGGCCCAGGACTTGTGACAGCATTGTGGACAAGTGCCACCAGGGAGGAGAGCTGCCTGCTCTCTTGTCTTCCCCCTTGTATGGCTTAGGGAGTGTATTTTTCTTGATCTGGATCCTGCATTAATTGTTTCCCGGAATATTTTGGTGCATGAATGTCACGCTTCTGTCTGCCTGGCTTGCCCTGAGTTGAGCAGAGGTATTTATGAGTGGTTTTTTGCACATATTTTTCACCTTTTTGAAATGCTTGGCACTGTTCTGGATGCTGAAACAGATCCTTCCTGTTGAAAATACAGAACTCAGTTAGTCTGGTTGGGGACTGAAGGAAAAAGCTGCTCAGCTCTGGCTTAGCTGATGCTGAGTGATGGTGAGCCCTGCACTCCTGCAGAGCTGGAGCTGGCCAGTGCAGGGGTCAGGTCTCTTTGCCCATGCTAGTGTAATTCAGGAGTCAGATAAAGCCTCTTCCTCCCCAAAAAGTGCATCAAGGAATCTGTTCTCCCCAGAGGTGGGTGCCAGGGCAGGGTGGGAGTCCTTTGGCTGCAGCTCTTCCCTGCACACAAGACTTACTGCAGTATTTTATTTGTTGTAGGACAGTCTCTGAAGCAGGTTCAGGCCCATGATCAAGTTACCAGGGCTCAGCTGCTCTGCATTAACCAGCCAGGAGGGTATTCCCATCCCAGGGCAAAGAAAAGGTGAAACCTGTTCATTTAAACGTCTTTCACAGAGGTTTAAACAAAACATCATTTGCTTTATGTACTTGTGTGTGCAATTAATGAGGCAGTAGCTTGATTTGAGCCCCTGATTATCCAACTCTGATGGTCAATTTGGTTTGGACCAAAAGAGAAGCATCCCAAATGAATTTATTCCTTCACCTACATGCTGTGGCACTGGCACACAAATGGAGGAATTAAAGCTTTTCTCATGGGAGTGGAGCTGGACATTGCCATAGATGTCTTAAAACCATTCCTTGGAGGCCAGGGATTCATGTCCCCTTGGAGGGAGGGGGTTTCAGACCCCACCAAGCTCTTCTTCCATCTCCAGCAGGAATCAGGAGGTTGATGGTGAGCAGCAGGCTGTAAACTTCATTTGGAAAATGAAAGGATCTCTGAGGATCCCAGGCTTCCCCAGAAGATGTTTTCTCATTTTCACCTTGGAGTGAAAGGATGCTGTGCTGGAGGTAGAACACAGGGCAGAGCTGCTGTAGGTGTGCATTTTAAGGCTCAAAAATCAGTCGAGGTTTCGTGGTTCCTGAGATGTGTGAGGTGTTTGTGATTTAGCAGCCCTCCTTCCAGGCGAGGTTTCCCTGCTGCCTGTCAATCCCAGCCCCAAAGTGCCCAAATCCTGGTGCTCTGGGACAGCTCTCTTCGAGCCCTGCCGCAGCTCTTCAGCTGAACAGGAGCTTAACTGTGTCCTCCTGCGGGCCAAGAGCTTTAGAGCTGGCATAGCCGAGCATGGTTTGAAGATGATTAAGCATCAGCCTGCGCTGTCTATTATTGGAACTGCAGCAGAGCCCAGGCTGGGGAACCATTTTCTGAGCAGCCTTCCCGGCTGCCTGAAATCGATGGTGAAAGTAAGCAAAACATGTTTACATTCCTCTGTGCCGACAGCTGAGCAGCTTTGCAGGTGCCAACTCATCATTTATCTTTCTTTTCTCTTTTCCTGTACCCCCCAAAGTCCTGAAGAAACTCCAGGGCGGTTGTTCTCACTCTTGTTCAGGGCCGCTCCTTGGAAATTCCTTTGCAGAATTTCAGAGCTGCTTGCAGCTCTGAAACAAACAAAAACCCTCTTTTTTGTTTGTTTTTTGAAAAACAAATAAAACCCTCTTTCTTACAAAAAGTGTCATTTTTGGGAAACTTGCTTATTCTTGTTATTTTGGTAAGTGGTGGCTTTGTTTCTTTTAGGTCTATTAATCTGCTTTTTTTGTATGCTGTACAGAAAGACTATGCCAATTTATAGTCAAGACAGAATTCTAGTTTGGTGTTTGGAAATGTGGTACCCAAGCTAAAATCCTTAATTTTCTGCCTATTTGGACTCTTGGGAATTGTCAGGCTTCAGCTCTGAGCCTTCAGACCAGAGACTGAATTCAGACCAGGAGCTATTTACTACTTCAGAGAAAGCAAAGTTAAATCAAAGCAGAGAGATAAAACTTTGCAGGCTTGAGGTTTACAATTGTCAGACTTCCTTGCTCAGGAACGTTTCTGNAGGAGCTATTTACTACTTCAGAGAAAGCAAAGTTAAATCAAAGCAGAGGGATAAAACTTTGCAGGCTTGAGACTTCCTTGCTCAGGAACGTTTCTGCGCTGGGTTAATGAGCATTTTGTCCTTTTCTGCTTTTCTTATTATTATATTTTTGAAGCCCTGCTGCTGTGGCTGATCCCTTCCATCCACATGAACCCACGGCTTCATCTGACAGAAGGAGCTGCAGCAAAGTTCTGCTTAGCTCCCTTATTTTTACTGGAACACCAGTAAAGGCAGAAGTACAGCACAGCATCTCACAGACTAACCCTCAGCTCTCACCAGTGCCATAAATCAGAAATAAGAAGCTCTCCTAAAGTCAAGGGGGAAAAAGGGATATTTTTGTAAATGGAGACGGCTGCAAGTCCCATATGGATGCCGTGGTAGAGGTTCCCTGCCCCAGAAGGAGGTGGCCCCATCACCCCCACGCTGGGTTTTCCCCACAGGGATGGGAATTCATTATTTAGCTTTTCCTGAGCCATAACAGCAGAATGTTTTGCAAGAATGAGCAGGACTGTGATGCTCAGCTGACTGAAATGCAAAGGCCTCTAGAGTGAATCAGAATTTCCTCTTTGATTTGAAGGGGGAAAGCTGATTTTTACAAGGAAATTTGGGGAGGGATCACAAAGCTGCCCTCTTCTCCCTGTTCTCCAGTGATATTCCCAAACAAGCAATCCTGGAAATGCAGATGTTGGGTTTGCCTTTCATGTTTTCTTGGTAAATATCTGAATAAATATTTATCAGTAAACAGAGCAGATTTATTTCTAAACTGGAGTTGGCTGGGTTTGTGCATAGTTTTTGGTGAGGGGTTTTTAGGAGTGCTGGAGGGATGCTCAGTCTCAGGGACTGAGCTCTGCAGAGAAGAAATGAAGCAGAATTGGGTTTTGAATCAGAAAATGCTGTTTAATGGTTTCTCCCTCATAAAATGTGCTGATGGAAAAATTTTATGTAATAAAAACAAACAACACCTCCTTCCCCCTCCAAAAAAAAAAAGGGAATAGGGAGTTTCCTTGCAAAATGTATTATTTGGATGTTTTCAGACTGAACAAACTCTTTTTTATTTCATTTTTGAACTCATTTCAGGGGAGAATCCATAGAGAAATAATTGAACAGAGGCTCCAAACCCAGATAAAAGAACTTGCCCTGACTGAAACAAAACATTTTGTTGAGCTTGAAAGTATTTGTGTGCTTGGAAAGCAGCTCACTGTGTGTGTAGGGGGGGGGTTGTTTTGGTGATCCATGAAATATTTTTAAGATTTATGGGACCTGGTGGTGACTTTGAAGACAGAAAGTGCCTTTTTCAGTGCAGCTGCAGCCGCTCGTGTCCGTGTGCTGTGTGGGCTCTGAGGAGATATGAAAGCAGTAAATGTATTTTGTGAAATGTATTATTTGCAAAGATAATAGATGTATTTTATATAAATATATAAATATATGTATCAAATAAAATCTATGTGCAGGTTTTGGTGGGAAGGGAGCCTGTGTGGGTGCATCCCACAGCCAGGTGAAGAGAGATTTAAACGCAGAGCAGGGGGAAGTTGATGGGATTAACTCTTCCCATCACCTGCATTACTCTGCTTGGGGGGAGATGTCCTGACTCCCCAGTCCCATTTTAACCTCCCCAACTGGAATAACATCCTGACCAGTACAAAACCAGTTTGCTCCTGGCAGGCAGCAGGACTCTGCTGGGCTGCTGCCGACATTCCCTGGGTTTGGAGGCTCCCCCCTCCTCCAAAATAGCCGTGTTCTCCTGGGAGTGCAGGGCAAGCAAGGAGGACTTCAGGCCCCTCACTCCTCACATCTTTACCTTTTGGGAAAAACTCTTCTTCACATGAGATGCCAATCACAAGATGCATGTCCTCTGTCCCAGGAGCAGGTTTTGGGGCTGGGAGAGTCTTTGCTGGGCTCTCCAGCAAGTGATACAGCCTTGACTCGTGCTTTGAGGGAAGGCAGGGCACCAGGGGGATGCAGGGCAGGGTATTTCTAGCCTGATGTGTCCGAGGAACGTGGCAGGATTCAGCTTGCATGACTAAAGCAGAGTGAGCAGTGGATCTGGAAGGTGGAGGGAGCATCCTGTGCCCTCCTGCTCTCCAAACCTCGGGGCCCACGCTGAGCCTTTCGCAGGCAGAGCTGGAAAAGGGGTGGCAGGATGTTGTGAGGGAGGAGTGTGGAGGAAATATCTGCTTTTACAGGGGGGTTTCCATCACAGCGCTCGTGTGTGGTGCTTGTTTAAAAGACACAGATTTCTCCCTTCTGCCTGTGCAGATTTCTCCCTTCAAACCAGAGAGGCTGAGTGGATAAATCCTGAGATTCAGGAGCTGGCTCCCATCTGTGTGTTTGAGGCAAAGGGGTTTCCACCTCCTTGGAGGTGAAATTATTGAAGAAATCCAGCATTTCCACATCTTTTAGCACTTCAGAGCACAGCAAAGAAAAAACTGTTTGGGGGAGAGGCACAGCTCTGGGCTGAGCCTTGAATTAGACAGTGAAATAAGCTCAGGAATAGAAGGAAGTGCATCCACATGGTTTTGTGATGACAGGGACGTGGTCATGTCCCTTCCCTCTCTCTGTGCCACGGCCCTTAGGGAGCAGCAGGTCCCAGCGTGCTGGGAAGGCAAGGAGCTGGTGGAAAGTGAGTGACCTGGGATTCACACGCCTTCTCTGGTGCTCACTGACCCTGGCACACAGGGCTTTCGCTCAGGGCCCGTCCAACACAAACAGGAGAATTCAAAGCTACTGGATTAGGAGCTGGTGTGGCTTCCATTAACCCGGGGGTTCTGCTGAGCTGACTCCTGCGAGAGCCGTGCATCAAACGCAATGAATCAGGAGGGAAGCGCGCAGATCAGAGGAGCCCGCTGACCTCTGGAGTGAGATAGCATTCCCGACAGGCAGCGTCTTGGGAGGGGGGCGGCCGACACTACCAGCCTGGCCTCCTGTTTATTAATTTCTTTAATGTCTTGATAGGCTTTCAGGCCCCAACTCGTTAATTTTTCTGGTGTACACACAGATTTTTGTCAGCGGGGATGGCTGGGGGCTGAGCCTCTGCAGGTATTAAAGTAAAAAAGCAGCCAGGGAAGAAACGCTGCCTTGTAAGCAGGGAAGGTTTTACTGCAAGACAGCCAAAAAAATGCTGAGCCCTTCCAGGGAATTCGCCTGCTCTTTGTTTTCCCTTTGCATGCTGCAGGTATATGAAAATATTGATGCATTCCTCAAGCATCCATCTGAGCCTGGGAGTGCATCAGGGAGCCCAAAAGCAACGCACACCCGTGTGCAAGTGTGTAAATAGGTATTGTTACCCCGAGACTCCTGCAAGTGTGTACATTGAAATTGTTACCCCGAGACCCTGGGGCTGCAGCTTTCCTCACTGGGACCAGATTAGTTTGGTGCATTGATTGAGCTCATTCCCCGGCCAAGCAGCATTTGAACTACTGCAGGCAATTCTTGTTTTAGTCTTAAAAGTGAAAAACAAACAAAAAAAATTAGGAAAATCCCTGAACTAACTGCAGCAATAGTTAGGTGAGTCCCTTGGCAGCAAGGATGTGCCTGCACATATGGACACACAGTAATTTTGTCCATTGCTGTCATAAAACTAAAGGCACTTATATGAGGGTGAGAGGTCAGGGGAGACCTTGATTTAATAACAGGGGAAACATTATTTTTCTGTTATTAATTACGCATTATCCGTAGTACATTTGCTGCACTTACTTTAGATAAGGTTACATCTATATTTTTGTTAGGGAAACTTCTCAGGTCACGTAGGGGAAGGTGGCTGGAAGGCAGGGAAAAGAAATCTGCTTTAGAGAGCTGGGGAAATGCTGCATTTCTCTGTGAGCTCCCCCTTCTCAGTCTGCTCTTCTGGGGACTGATCCTTGCACATTCCTGGAATAGCTCACTTGGTGAATGCTAAAAGATTTGAGGTGCAGAAGAAAGTTGGGGCAGCACCAGCTTGGAGCTCCCAGAAAATCCAGAGGGATGGATACATCCTTACACTTGTGCTCTCCCTCCCTACCTTGTAGCTACTGGATCAGTCAAATTCAAAGTGAAAAGTTCTGTTCAGTGAGAGGGAGACTTAAAAGTTCAAATCCAGGTCTGGTTCAGTGCATTCCTTCTCTTGTTTCCTCGCTTTCAGCTGCTTTGGAGGAGTCTAGTGGGAGGATTTATCCCATTCCTGCTGGGGGGCACTCCCAGCCGGCAGAGATGATGGACAGTGGGGGTCATTCTGGGGGAAATGTGGGGCTCAGCTCCAGGAATTGTCCCAAAGTGAGAAGCACAGGTGCCTTCCCAGCACAGATCAGGAGATAACAGTGCTGCTCTCAGGGATGGATCCATCTCTCCTTTCCCAGCTGAGACTTTGCCTAAGGAAGGGGCCAGGCAGCTGATGGAAAGGAGGAAAAAGAAGTGAGGGGAAATAAACAACCCTCAAGGAATCCACTCCACACAGATGGATGGTTTGTGTTGCAGGGACATGAAGAACCTCTTCATGTGGTGTCAGCACTTGGGAAATTTCTCCTCTAAATTTTTGCAGGAGAAAATAAAGAAATAGAAGGGTTTGCGTTTTTTAGCACAGCAAGGCTCGGGATTAGGATTTACCCACCTGAGACCTCCATCCCTGGGAGCACTGAGGGAGATGCTTTCCTGTTACATGGGAGAGCAGCTCATTCTCCAGGCACTTAATTCTGCAGGAAAGGGCGGCTGCTGCTCTGTGATCATCACAGACATCAAGTTTGGCAGGTGAGGCAGTGCCAGTGCTGGATTGGGGCTGTAATCCTGTCTGGAGCCTCTCCTGCAGCTGAGGGACACTTGGGTGTCCCTGGGATGTCTGTCAGGCTGTGCCCCAGCCCTGTCTCTGTCAGTGCACATGGAAAATGGGGATCAGCAGCTATTCCATCTAAGTTGATCTCAAATTAAGCTGTTTCTTTTCTCAACCCCCTCAGGCACAAGGGGATCCAGCTCTGGGTCTGTCTAGCGAGAAAGCAAACACAAAAGTGTCTGCTAGTCTGCATGATCTATAGAAACAGCTGGGGGCTGGATGTTTTTAGCAGTAGTTCCTTTTTTCATGATCTTTTCCATCCTCTAGCAGTGCTCACATCAGTAGGAGCCACAGGCTGAGGCCAGGGAGGGATCTCTGCTGGGTTTCCCCCTTGGGATGTCCAACAGGTCTGGTTCAAATTCAGTGTTGGAGACCCAGCTGTGTCTGCTCTGGCGTTGTCGCCTGCCCAAAACTCAGCATTTGTCCATCTTTGTGTACCCATCTATTTATTCCACTGTTTTCAGGGGCTTCTGGTATCTGTGGAGCGTTTGCCCCCTGTGGCTCACCCCTGGAAAGAAACAAGTGGAATTGTCTTTTTTTTTGGATGTGAAAGGCAGAGATGGCAAAACTCTGGTTCTGCTTTAGTGGCTGAAAAGTGAAACACCTGAGGGCCTGATGAGTGTTGGGACACCAGTTTGTGTTACCTGAGCAAATCAGCTGGGAATCCTGGCTGAAGTTAGCAGAATGATTTGCTTAATTAATTAACTTGATTAATTTTTGTGAACACAGTGACAGCTCCCTATTCTAGAATCCTGGTCCCAGAGCTGAGCATCCCTTGGATGTTCCTTTGGAGTGTTTGCTGCTCTCTCCCACTAGCAGTTTCCAGTAGTGAACTTCATATTATTTCTTTGGGGGTTGTTTTATTCCCCAGCTCCTTGTTTCTAGCAGTAAAATCAGAGCCCAAAATCATCTATACAGCTCAGGGTGATGATGTCCTTGGGTCAGTGGTGTGTCTGTGACAAACTCTGAAGGGTGATGTGATCCCCAGTGCTCTGCCTCATCAGAATCTCCTGTTGCATATGTTTTGTTCCAGGATATTTTCATTTATATGGAAAACTATACATCCATTTGCATTGCTGGCATGCTCCTGGCAAGGCAGTTTGTGCAGATAAAGCTTTTGAGTCAAGTTGTTTCAAAACTTTGCTAAAATTCTGGCTGTGGAAATTCTCTCCTTGAAAACACTCGTGCCTTAAATTAGGGGATTGATTTAAGCACAGTTCTTAAATCAACTTAATGTCCCTGCTACAAGGAGCATTCATGCAACAGCCATCTCAGTCCCGGCAGTCAGGGCCTCTGAGCTTTTCTTCATAAGTAAATAGAAAAAAAAAACCCAAAGAAAGTAAACCCTGAGCTGAATCAGAGCCCTCTCACTCCCACGCAAAGTGGAACGATTAAAAAAAAAAGGATGCTTTTGTTTTAAGTGTAGAACCAGTCATAATAGGCACAACAGGGAAGTGCTTAATAGGGTTTCAGCTTGCAAAACAGTAATTAGAGATGATATTCCTCTGATTGCTCAAGGCTGAGTTTGTGATAGGTCACCCCTCAATCGGGGCTGGATGTATGTGATGTGGAGGCCCATGCTTGCAACATTACAAGGCAGGCATGCTTTTCTTTAATCATTATTATTTCAGTTACAACCCGGATGAGTGATCCCAGCTGGTAGATAAGAATCAAACACACACAAATAGGGCTCATCTTTCTTACCATATGGAAACCTGAATTGCAGAAGTCTCCATCTCAAACCCTGCTCAGCCCCTGTCCACCCAGGCAGTGTTTCTGTCCTGTTTTCGCTGTAGTTAATTGATGAGCAACTCTGTAACCCAAGCACAGCCTCTCCCTGGGTGTAGGGGCAGGGATAACTTCATTTATAAGGGCTTGGAGCCCTGCCTGGCTCTCCCTTCTTCTGAGCTCGAGGTACCATCTTCTCCTGGCCAGCTCAGAACCCATTTTCCATCTGCTCCTTCTTCCTCTGGGTACCAGCTCCATGTCCCAGCCACCAGGTATCCAAGTGTTTTTTCTAAAAGTCCAAGTGGAAAAATGGGTCCTGCTTTATGAGATATTTCCTTTAAGGGTTTTAGGGGGGATTTGCCTTCTTTTAAGGGGCACCTGTACAGCCAGAGCAGAGACAGGACAAGCCCAGGGAATGCTCTCATCTTCCATATGTGAACACACTTTGCCCTCTGTATTAAAAAGCAGAGGGGGTAGAAAAATCCCTGATGAAGGGGAAGGGGCAACAGTGTCTAATCACTGCAGAGCCATCTTGAGCTAATTGAGTTTGTCTAAAATTCATCCAGCCTTTAAGGTTTAATAGAAGATGATGGTCTTAATGCATCACATGCCTTGGAGTAAATGGATACTCTGCTTTAAAGGCCCTGTTGATGTTATGTGAAGGGGAACAACAGTTGTTATGATTCTGAAACTCAGATTGAACCCAATTAATCAATGCTGAGATGATTTGAATCATGTGGCATGCATGGTCACCTCTCTGATATTCTATCCTTATCCCTCCCTAGACTGAGACATGATTGATGTCAACTGTACACCGAATTTTCAGGGGGAAGGCTGAGCCAAGTCATTTGGACAGAGAAACAAATTAGATCAAAAGTGTGATCCAGGGGAAGGGAGATCAGTTTCAGAGCAGAAGCTTAAATTTCTTTTTATACCTTGGATGCTCTGTCCGAGAGCACAAGCCCTGGGGATTGTGTGTGTGTGTTTTGGGGGGGTTTTTTGGGAGGGGGTGCACGAGCAGCAGCTCAGGACACTCAGCAGGAGATGGCCACACATGCCCCGGTGAAACCCAGCGTGTAGAACTCATCCACAGGCACGTTTGCATCTTCAGGCAGCCCTTAATGTAAAAATAATCTGCAGCCATCCTCAGATCTTAGGTTACAGCCAGCCGTGGCTACCTTGTGACTTTCCTTGGAGAAGAGGGAGCGGGGGCAGGGCCGGGGGGAGCACCCCGGGCCCCGCACGGTGCTTCACACCCCCTGTCCACCTCCGGCTCGCAGCTTTTCCACCCTCCCAGCCGGCCAAGCCTTGGCCGGGGCTTCACAGGGAGGGAGGGGATTTGGGATCTCGCCTTTTATTTCTTTGGGCTTCTCCTCCTGGATTACAGAAAGCAGTGGGAGGACTGGGTGGCGTGATTTGGGTGTTTTTAAAGACTGGGGGTTGGGTTTTGTTTCTTTTTTTGTTGTTGTCTTCTTCTTTTTTTTTCTTTTCCTTTTCCCCTCCTATCTTTTTTTCCTTTTTCTTCCTTTTTTCTCTTTCATGCTTTTAATTCCTTCTTTCGGTTTTTGGGTGGGTTTTTTTTTGTCTCCTTTTTTATCCTTTCTTTTTTCTTGTTCCCTTTTCTGTTTCTTTCTCTTGTTTGTTTGTTTGTTTGTTTGTGGCTTTTCCTTTCTTCTCCACAAAGGGCTTTTCGCTGCTGCTCTCCACCCTCCCCGCAAACCTTGTGCCACCAGTTTGCGGGTGGAAGAACTGTCCTTGCCGCACGTTTGCCCCACAGGAGGTGTCCGGGCCACCGGAGGTTCCCGACAACCGCAGCCGCTTTATCCCTCCTCGCTGTTCGCTACACGCAGCCCCGCTCCCCCGACAGCTCCACAAAAACTCGGGGTTCGGGGCAAACCTGCCCGAACAAACGCGAGGGCGCTGAGCGGGGAGCCGAGCGCGGATCGCCCCTCGCAGCCCCGGTCCCCCGGCAGGGCGAGCTCCGGGCGCGGCTCCCCGGGATGCTGCGGGCGCTGCTCCCGCGGCGCGTCCCCACCCAGGGCACATTTCTGTCCTGCCAGCAGCTAAAATCGCTGTCGCTTCACCCCACGGCGCCTGCGGGAAGGGGGGCACTGGGACCCCGAGGTCCCCAGCGTGTTCCTGTTAAAGGGGTTTGCAGCCTTTGTGCCCGTGAATTTTCGGTGTCCGTCTCCAGCTGCGGGTGCTGGGAATGCTGGAGTTTGCTGACGCTAGGAACTAAGGAATTTTTTTCTTTTTTTTTTTTTTTTTTTTTTTTTTTTTTTTTTTTTTTAGTGGTTTTTCTTTTTT
>VYXF01005651.1:747380-764307 GCA_013397295.1 Polioptila caerulea
GGAGGGCAGGACACGCAGCCCGGTATGGCAAAGTGGGGCTCAAGCCCCGCCGGAAAGGAGCCGCGTTCCAGAGGGCACTGAATAAATCCCTGTTTGTCAGGGTGGGAGGAAATCCCGAGAGAAGGAGCCGAGGGAGGGGGGAGCGAGGGGCGCGGGGGGCAGAGCCCCCCATGCCAGACACGGCCCACGGGCGGACCCGGGCGGGGGGAGCGCTCCCGTCCCCCCTCGGAGGGGACGATTTCGTTTACGGAAATAAAGGTGGGGATGCTCCTTAATGCAGACACGGCGGTTCTCCGCCGATCCCCGCACAGCGGAGAGGGGCCGGAGCGGAGCCCCGCAGCCCCTGCGCGGGGCTTTTGGGGAGGGATGATGTGTTGGTCCCTCTGCAGAGCTGCCGCGTTTTCTCAGCTCATGGGAAATGCTGTCTTCCCCTCTCCCGAGCCCGGCGCCATCCCGGTTTAAAACATTTGCGACGTTTGAAGTCCGAGATCTTTTCTCTTCTAGCAGCAGTCGCGGGTTAAGCGGAGATCAGGGGGAGGAGGTGCCCGGCTGGCAGTGCCCGGGGCCGGAGCCCGGAGCCCTCCCCGCTCGCACCCCTCCGGCAGCGGCCCCCGGCCCTCCGAGGATGCTCAGGTCGAAGGGATGCGGGCGATGGGGAGGGGGATAACGGTTGGGCTGTCACTCAAAACCAGTAGAAAACAACAAAAAAAGTGGAGATGCAGAGTAAGAAAGGAAATGAGGGAGCAGCTCGGGCAGGGCGACACCTCTGCAGGCACAGAGCCTGTCCCCACGGGTGGCTCCCCACGGGGCGTGAGGGGAACATGCAGCTTGGGGAATAAAAGAAACAAATTATTCCGTTCTCTTTTTCCCTTCATCCCTTCGATGTCCCTGTGCTGAGCAGGTATGATGTGGGATTTGGGGCAGGGCACAGCTTTCCACAGGGGGCTGAGCCCTTTTTACTCCTCTGTGTGTTTGTGTCCTGTTTCACGAGTTCATTCCCAGGTGGAGGTGGATGTCCGATGCCTTAGACCTGGAAAAAATATTTTCACACCCTCTCAGCACCTTTTCCCAGCCTCACTGCCTCCCCTTCTGGGTGAGCAGCTCCAGCAGTGGCCAACCCACCCTCGGTGAGCTCGTGTGGGAGAAGAGGGGTCGGGCAGAGAGGGGGCAAAAGGTTGTTGAGGCAGCAAATAAATCCCAACACCCTGTTCCACCCACGTCCTTTCTCCTGCCCCACGTATCAACAACAACAACAGCCAGGCTGACACTCCAGCCGTTTGGGGAACAATCCTTTTAATCGGGGAATAATCCACAGGACACTTTAAAGAAAAGCTGGAGCATTAACCCTGTGCCCCAGTATAATTCTTCCAAGAAGCATCTGGTACTTACATCACAACATGGGATTAGCTCTCTCCTTGTGAGTACTGCAAGATCAAAGGGGTTTTCCCGTGCCCTGCAAGGACCTGGCTGAGGTGCCCCTGCTCCTCCTCGGTGTCCCTGGCAGGAGGGACAGGCGTGGGATCCTGAGGTGTTCCTGACAGAACAAACTTCGGTGAGCTCAGCTGAGTCTCCTGCCAGGGCACAAGGGATGATCACCTTGGCTGGGTGGGGAAGGGCTGGGGGACATTTTCAGGGTTATCCCACCTCTCCTGTGCTGCCAAGAGCTACCTTTGGGCATCATGGCCCCAAACTCACCCGCTGCTTTCAGGGAAGGAGACCAGAGCAAGGGCTGCTCTTCAAGTAGTAGGACAAGAGGACACGGCCTGAAGTTGTGCCAGGAGAGGTTTAGATTGGATAACAGGAAACATTTCCTCACTGAAAGGGTGGTCAAGTATTGGAACAGGCTGCCTGGGGAAGGGGTGGAAGGGGTCCCTGGAAAACGTGTGAATGTGGCACTTGGGGACACAGTTTAGTAGTGAACCTGGCAGTGATGAGTTAGTGGCTGGACTTGATGTTCTTAAAGGGCTTTTCCAACCCTAACAATCCTAACAGGGGATTCCGTGATTCCCCTGTCCCTTCTCCCTTACTCATCCTGCTCCAGCTCCAGTTTAGGCCTCACTGGTGTTCCTGGGCTGGGTCATAAAAAGATTTACAAGACACTGTTAAACCAGCAATAAAAACAATTAACTTTAATGGCACCTTGGTTGGGTTTTTCTCTCTTCTCTTTTCTCCTCCAGAGCGTGCAGCAGGCCAGGAGCAGTGCAGGACCTGGGGAGAGACCCCAGGGAGGGAGGGGACAGCCAGTTCCCTGCACCCTGCCTTGGGGGTCTGGGAAATGGGGTCAGCTCAGATAACCTGGGTTTTGGGAAGTTTGGGGTGTAACCCTCTCCCCACAGCCCCAGAGGAGCTGCTGAGTGCTCCCTGCACCAGTGCTGGGACCTTCCACCACTCCCTGGGGGTCCCCACGGGGCATTCCCGGCCCTTCCTGGAGCAGGGATGGAGGAGCAGAAACTGCTCCCGTGCCTGGGGCTCTGCCCTGACCAGCCCTGGCCAAACCCCCTCAAAAACCCCACAGTCTTGGGCTCAGACAAGGTATTTTTCTTCCTTTAAAGTACAGGAATTAATTTCTAAGAAACTGGAAATGCCAACAGTAGCTATAAATCAGAAATTGCCAGAGGATGAACATTATCCAAAGTGAAGCAATTTAGTAAAATCATCTCTTTCCTTCCATCTTCCTCCCCTCTGCTCCCCAATGAAAATTAAATTATTAGCTCAGCAGTATAAATGATAGTGCAGCACCAGTTGGAGATGCTGTTTGGGGTGAGTTCATTAGATAAATGGCAGGGAGAAAGATTTGCAAAAAATACAAATAAAAATTGATGTTTACTTCTGCTGATCACCAAGGAGGGGTTGTCTGTTAATATTGTGATAGCAAACATATTTCTTGTAAGGGCAGACGAGAGAACCTTCTCTTCTTGGAGTACTTCTGTATTGGTATTTGAACATCTGGACAGATTGTACAAAACATTTGCCTAAAATAGAATTGCTTCGTTGATCTTAGAAGTTATTAAAAATAAAAGAGCTGGCAACAGAAAGGAATCATAAAGTACATTTGGATTTCATATGAAATTTCCACCCGAGATAAAACTGTAGTGTCTTACAGAAGATGAGAGTTCCCAACCAAGTCAGGCAATGTAAAGAAATCATCAAGTCAAAGATTTCAAATGTTCCTAAGTTATTATTTTCAATTTTTTCCCAAAGCTTTGCTGATGGAGAGAGAGCCTGTAGAGGTAAATCCGCCCTGAGCAGAAGCCTGGCTGAAGCAGCACTGCTGTAGTTGGCATTCCCAAGCCAGAGCCCTGGATTTGTCTGAGACCCCCAGGAACTGGTGCTGGGAGGTTTCAGCCCTGAGTTCACCTGTGGGACATGGCTCTGGAGTGAGGATGGGTTAACCCAGACAGAAATTGTCCTTCTTGGGGACACCCACATCCCCCTGGGACGAGCGGGGATGTTTGTCATCCCTCCATCCTGCTTCTTTTTAAAGCGCACCCAGCTGATTTCTCACGCTCTCAAACGCAGAGGCACCTTATTAGCACACAGATGCCACCATGCAATTTGCTTTATGTTTGTGCCTCGAGCTTTGCCTCTGTGCAAAATGTCCAGGGAGAGAGAAGTATAATTATCTGGTTAGGGCCCTGCTGACACAGGGCAGAGCCACGCCGACAAGCCGCAGCCTGTCAGTGCTCCTCACTGACTGTCCGTGGGGCTGCTCCTGCCCAATCCCAGCTGGGGAGTCACCCAGAGCAGCACCTCCTCCCTCCCTTTTCACCCCACCTGACTTTTTCTGGCCTTCTCCTTCTTAAAAAATATTTACTGGGCTTCAAAAAAATGTTTTGAAAGCATCACGGCGCACAGCGAGGGAGATTAAAAGTAGCTGGGGCTGAGCTTTTCTGCAGAGCCACAAACCCTCTGCCTTTGGGGGTTCCAGCATTGTAGAAACTTTCCTCTGGAATGGGTGCGTTAATTGCTGGCTTATTCAGTTACTTCCCCTCTGTGCTTGGTGTAGAAGAGGGTGGCTCTGCAGCCTCACTGCTCGCACCTGGCGGATAGCAGCACGGACAGGCAGTTGCCCGTAATTAAATCCCGAAGTGAGTTACCTGTTCTCGGCTGTGCTCCCCAGCTGAGTCCCTGCTCTGGGCACGCCCTCGGCCCAGCCATCCCTCCCTCTGCCAGCCCTTGAACAGTTTTTCCCCCCGCTGGGTGTGGATCCCTCAGCGGGTGGTTGAACCCTGGTGACAAGCGGTTTGTTTTCCAGTTACCTCTGCAAACCTCTTAGAAACCATCCCTAGTCTCCGGGGCTGGAAACGCTGTGCCAGCCCGTTCCCGACACAAAGAGCTTGTGGCAGTTCTCGGGAGGGAAGGCGCAGGCGGTCAGTGCGCCTCAGCTAACGAGCAGGAACTCGTTAAGTTTCAGTGACTTAGTCCTTTATGCTGGCCTGTCTATAAGGGAGAGACCACACAGAAGCAGAAAGAGCAGCCAGCTCTGCGGCCCCATTCGCCAGAGTCAAGGGGGAGGTGATAATTATTTGTTTGGACTCTCCTGTTGTAGGGGAGTTGCCGATTGTTTGTTTTTAAGCCGATCAGGAGTTGAACCGTGTTTGCCTTGGGCTCTTAAGCCGGGCTAGTGAGGGAGCGGAGGCAGCGATGGCACGGGCTGTGGGCGGCCTTGGAGCGGGGTGTAGGGGCAAGGAGCACGGGGAATGCTCTGGGAGTCGTTTGGGAATCTCAGCTAATGATAATTGTGGCTTGGAGGTGTCACACGCGGGCTCCGGCAAGTTTGGGAAGACAGGCACCCCTGACAGCTCTTTCTGTGGTGGGAGGGGGATTAGGGAATGGTTTTATGGCATTTAAGTGCCCTCCTCCCCCAGCTTCGTGACAAATAGCCAAAGGGGGGGGAAAGGATTCTGTTTCCTCACCCTGCTCTCCCTGGAGCTCTGAGTGAAAGGGAGACAAAGCCCAGGCTTATCTCCAAGTGTTTCCCACTGCCTTGCTTAGCTCTTGGTCTCCTCTGATTCCTGCCGTAGGCTCCCTAATTCTCCTCTGGTGTTGTAGGTGGGGCTGGAGACCAGGCTGGGCACTTTGCAGGACTCACCCACCAGGAGACCCCACGGCCTGACCCACGTCCCCAGCTCCCACTTTGGATGGCAGATCAGGAGAGAGCAGAGCATTGGAGCTGTGGGTTCGTGGATCAGCCAGAGTCAGGCTCCTCACTAGCAGGACACCAAAGGTTCACTGTCACCAGTGTTCCTGCTGGTAACTTGAGCCCAAACTTTCTTATCACGTCCCATGGGAAGGCAATAGCAGCGTCACACATAACTCCTTGGGGCAGGAGAACAGCAGCATGGAACTGCTACTTTAAAAAGCCGGGTGCAGATAAGCTTTTCTGCCTTTCCTTCGCTGCTTTTACAAGCACTACTTAGGGAAAAAAAAATAAAAACAACACTGGAGACAGACTTGAAACAACTGCTCTGTGCTGGAAGAGCGTGCGTGTGAGATATGGAGTAGATTAGAGCTTGACATGGCACATAAAAACACTCTTTCCTTTTAACACCTTTATTGCAAGTTTTAAAGGGCAATCAAAATACGTTCTTAGCTGTTTGCCTCCGTGCTGTAAAAGGACACTCATACCTGTGAAGTCTTATGACCTACAAATAGAGAAAATGGGCATTTTTTGCGTCAGTGACCTCTTGAGTGAGGCTGCGTAAATAAAACGTAAGTGAAGGGTTGGGGATGCGTTGTGTAAGAGGAGGATGGTGGGGACAGTGCTGGTTTCCACTAAAGAGAGTGAAAAAATCCTTAGGAGCACTTGCTTAAAGAAATTAATCCAGTCCTGAGGGAGCATGGTTTTTCTGAAGTCAGTGGAACGATGCCGGTGTGTGTTGGGCTTTGGAGAAATGCTCAATCCTGCTTGGAGGAAGGCACCTGTGTGTGTTCCTGCATCCTTCCCTGCCTCTCAGATCGTCATCCCAAGGTTTTCTTTACTGTTTTTCCTCCAGGAGGCCCAGATAGATGGATTTGTGTATGATGGGTTTAGAAAGAAGTAAAAGAATTGGATGGATTTTTCAAAATAAAGGGCCCAATAGCCAAAGCTCTGGGCAGGAGGGAAGAGCACTGAGATATCCCTCCCTGAAAACTCTCCTCCCTTTGGTTTTATTTTTATTTCTGCTGCTTTGTGGTTTGTTATTGGATGTTTTCTCGGTTTTTTTCCTTTCCCCAAGTCAAACTCAATGAAAGTCTGAGAATGAAGTCAAACAAGTGAATTTTGTGGCCTTGCCTCCACAGGGTCATGAGATTTTGCAAGAGACCAGGGGCTGGAATGCCTTGAGCTTTGACTCCTGAGTCACACAGCGGCTCGGGAAGGTGGCTTCCAGCAAACAGGGCTCACACAGGCACCTGGGCCTGGTGTGTGGTGGTTGGAAAAAGGTGCAGGAGCAGTGGAAGCACTGGTTCAGCCGGATGGAGCCTGACTCCATCCCTCTGTCTGGAAACGAAGCAAATGCCTCTGCCCCCACTATCAGCTCTGTGCATCATATGATTCATGCTCGAGGAGTCCCAGAATTACAGCTGTAAGGCACATTGTGTTTAGGCTCACTGAAATCATTCTGTCATAAAAGGGCTGCCATTGTGGGCGCACTGGGGAGGGAAAAAAAGAAGAGGAAGAGTCACAAAGGTAATGCAGGCACCCAGCCATCTTGTGCAATCAATATTCCTGCAACCGTTCCCTTACGGAAAGACTCCGGTTCCTTTGAAATGCCAAGCACCTTCTGCCCTCCCCATCAGGGCAGCTGCCTTGCTCTGCCCTCTTGGGGAGGGCATGGACCACCGTGAGCATCCTTCCATGCCTTGCAGCAGCTGCATCCAGCCTTTCCCTGCTCTCAGCATGCCTCAAATGTATCAATTTTCATTTGTTTCCAAATTATCCTGGCATTACTTGATTAAAGGCTGGTTGAAATGTACAGTGCAATCTGGTTCATCTCCACACTGTCCTTTTATTTTTATTTTTTTTCTGTGGATAACAAGGAGCTGGACTTGGTGGGAAGGGTCTTTTCCGAGCCTGGCTCAGAGCAGAGCTGCTGAAGTGGGGGGCAATGAGCACAAGGAAAACATCCCAGGTAGTTGTTCTCCTGTGTTTGGGAAGTGGGAAAAAGAAGAGGCATTTGCCATCATCTTTCCTACACCTGTTTTGGGAAGAGGTGCCACAGCAATCCTTGCCTTTGTGCCACACATGACACCTGCCAGGACACTTCAGTGCCAAGGAAATCCCCCTCCTCACTGCTTGCACAGCACCTTCCAGCTCTGGAGGGCTCCGTGCCCAGGCTGTGGGCTGGGGGCTCCCTGGGATGCTGGGGGCAGGTTCTGAGTGGCAGGACCCCTTCTCTCTCCTCCCTTTCCACCCCAGGGCACTGACTCCAGGCAGTCCAGTTTAGGCTGATACCTCAGCTGTATTTCCAGGTATCCCACCCTCTGTATGATCCTCCTGGATCCCCCTGGTCCCTGCAATTCTCACCTGGTCCAACTTAACTACAGTTCTTAAGTTCTTAGTTGCCAGCAGAGCACGAAGCTCCCTTTCTCCCGTGGCTGTTTCTCAGCCCGTGGGTCACAGCTCGAGCAAGCCCGGGGAAGGCAGCCGGTGAAGGGAGGGAGAAGTGAGGGAGAGGGAATCCCTGAAAACTCTACTGCAATCAAACGCCAGAAAAAATCCTGCTCCTCTGCTTTGCTGGTGCCAGGGATTCTTTGTCAGAGCGCTCTGGAAACGTCTGCCCGAGGAGGGAGTGTGGGGACGGGGAGGTGTCATTGAAATGTTTCTGGGTTTACTTTTAGGGAGAAGGAATGGGAATAACAATGTGGCTTTGGTGTTGTTTCGTGCTGGATTTTTTTTCCTGAATTAATCTCAGAAAGACCAATGAGTTGTTCTAGAGCAGACTTTGCAGCACACAGGTACAGGATCAACGTTGTTACCATGCTTCTGTTTATTATTCTACCAGGTCTAATTGCTATTAGTCATAAAGTCATATTACAGTTAACCACTTTCCAAATTCATCCTGGGGACACCTCTCCTAAATTATTTCCATGCTGGTCATTTGCCATTTATTTCCTTCTCCTCTGTTTTCTGTCTCAACAAGTTTTTAATCTATGACAGCACTTTATCTCCCAACCCCATGATTATAAAATTTCCTTCAGAGACTCTACTGAAGGGCTTTATCAAAAGCCCTTTGAACCTCTCCATAAATTAGAATCTCTGTTCTCCTTTTCGTATTTTGTTAACTCTTTCAGGGGTTCAGAGGGATAAGGAAGGTTTAATTCACCTTTAGCAGGACAGGACTCCCATTTCTTTTCCTTTACTCAAGGTGGTTTATTTACATCACTATTTTGGCATTTTTCTCTCTATTTATCACCCCTCTCTCTCCTTGCCCAACACATCCAGAGCCCTGACTTGGAACCACATGTTGGTGCTCTCCTAACTGGGGAATGGCCTTCCCTGAGCTCCCATCTCCCCTCTACTCTTCCTGGCACTGCTGATGGATAAGGTGGAGCAGACCCTGCTGATGCCCTGGCTGCTGGGGAGCTGTGCTCATTTTCCCCGGCCCACAAGTGGCACCATGATGTTTTTGCTGGTGACACTTTATTCTCAGATAATCTTCCCCTGATGTTTTTCCATTTGCTGCTCTTTGGCTGTGGCCTGGCTTCTCATTTTGATAGGAGGTGACTCTTGCTCCGTGCTGTTATGAGCACATCAAAGGGGTAGGTAGGAGCAACCTTGTCTGAAGGACAGTGTTGGACTGGCACTCTGGAGCCTTGGATTATTCCTCCCTGCCTCTATTCCTGACCAGATAAGTAACCCAGGGTGAGTCAGTTCAATTCTCCTCTACCCTCCCATTTTCCCTCCCACACTCTTTCTGTCTCTGCAGCTTAGATTTTAATATATCTAGTGCAGGAAATTGTCTCTCGCTGTTTGCACAGTGCCTGTTGCAATGAGATCCTGGAGGAAAAATTATAAGTCAACTTGGAAATCTTTTCCTTGAATATCTGAATCTCCTTTCCCTCTTTGATGGATTCTTTCCTGTAACTTATTCTCTGGCTGCATGTGGGTAATACACAACTATTCCTTTTTCTTCAGACAGTTCTTAGGAAAAGGAGGTTGAAGTGGCTTTGCCCTTCCCCTCCATTCCCATGGTACCTTTTGAGTGGTGGCTCCAGTCAAAGTTGAAAAAAGGGTGAAAGTTTCCTAAAACTTTTGTGGGAATGGATGGCAGTGGGGTAGAGGAGGCGACCATCAATGATCTCCACTGAAGCAGTGGTCATTGGAGCAAGCTCTCATTTCTGGGCAGAGGATCCCCACTGGGAGCAGTGGGAATCACCAGACACCAGACACCACTGGACAGAGTCCATCCCTTGTGCACGGCCCCTGGNCTGCTTGGTGCCCACAGCAGGTGATAAACCCATCCCTGGTGTCTGTGAGGATGCTGGAGACACCACTGGACAGAGGCCATCCCTTGTGCACGGCCCCTGGGGGCAGAGGAGGGATGAATGCCTGCCTGAGCCTCACTGGGATTTCATTGAAATGGGAAATGAGCCGTGAGTGCTGGGAGCCAGGCCGTGCTCGTGGGATTCTGGTGCTCGTGGCCCTACGTGCTGCTTGTGACTGAGGTGTCTCCTGGCAGGCAGCAGCACTGAGCCTCCTGTGGGGCTGTTTGGAAATCCCTCCCTTCCTCCCCCCTTCTGCCTGTGCGCTGAGCTCTCGGGCAGAAGAGGAGGAAGCTTTTACCTGATTTCCTATTTTCCCCTCTAGATATCTCTTCAATGCAAGTGCAGAGAGGTTGGGATTTGGGGCTCATTAATAGCATACCCTATTATCAGCTGAGTGTCACAAACCACCAGTTTTGGATGCCCTGATTTTTTTCTGAGTGGGTGGTTTGGAAGGAGGATGGAGTTGGCTTTCTGGAGCACTGCAGAATCCTTCCGCCAAATATTTGGCTGCTCAGAAGCCCTGAATACTGAAGCCTTTAGGGCATTTTGGAGTTGGGAGTGTGGAAAATGAGGAATCCTCAATGAACAGACTCGTGAAAATTACAGGTTTCCCTCTGCCGTGCCTCAGTTTACTCATAAGTAAATTGGGCAAAGTAATCCTTGGGCTTTTGCCCCAGGGGGCCCCAAGTCAGAATTCTTTAAAGTCCTTGAAGGCACTTGAATGAAAGACTCTGGGCCTGGTAATTACAGAGTGTTGTGCTTGCATGAGGCTATGAGATAGGGAAACCTTTGCCAGGCAAGGTTTGGAAAAGAAAATCAGCCTGGCTCTGCCAAAGCCTCCAAGGGGAAAATGGAAGATTTACTGTTGCCAGCATCAAAATCAGCTGTTGTCGTTCAAGGCCATTGCAAATGGATTTGTGGCAAGACTGTATTTGCACAAACCAGGAGGGAAGAGCAGCCTTTGCCAGGGTGAGGCTGCTGCTGCTGGTGGTGGGATTTGCATAGGAGCAGGTTAGGAGGCAGCGCTGCCTGGCCAGCGTCAGCTCAGCCTCATCAACCCAGCCAAGCTCTGCTCATTTCCCTAAGCTCCATTTTTGGCTTCTTTCCTTGAAAAACATCTCGAAGAGAGAGAGAGTGAGCGAGAGGAGGGAGGTCAGCTGTGTCAGAGGATGTTTTGCCTGTCTCCCTTAGGGCTCGGTTATGGATTTAACACGAGATTTCCTTGAAGCCCTGGGAAAAAAAACAGGCTTCAAATTGTAGGTCAAAGCTGTGACTCACCCCTTGGTTTCTGCTTTGCTTTGGGAAGGAGGAGAAGTCGTGTGGGCCAGTGCCGCCCTGTGCAGGGCTATCTCCAAGCTGTGCTGACTCAATGCGCTCGATGGATTTGGGAGCAGGGCTGCTCCCTGCTGTGCCCCATCCCTCCTGCTCTTGCTGAAGAGGGAGATGTGGCCTTCAGAGGCTGATTTTCCTCCCCTGTGCTCTGCCTGGCACTGGGCTAGAGAGGAGGACACAGGAGTCTGATACTGTGACTGATACTCCAGTTCAAAGGTATAAACACACCTCGGGTCTTCCTTTGCTTGACTACAGGAAAAGCTACAAGACCCCTCACGGCTCCTTCTGCTGACACCTCTTTCAGAGGTGCCATTCAGGAGCTTTGTGCATCAAGGAAGTTGTCAGCACAAGATGATAAATGATGAGGTGCCGGCGCTATTGCTAAGGGCCCATTAAAAACGAGACACCTTTGAATTCACAGGGTAATAACAGGCACGGGGTATGGGTTATTGGTCTCTTTTTCAGCAGAGAAATGATAAATGCTCCTGTGGAAAGAAGTGCCACGCCCCCTCAAACAAGCCACCCTTCTTTCTGCCATCAAAATTCCTGGGTCAGAGGAAAGGATTTGATTTCACTGCTAACACTCAGCCAGCACAAATATGTGCTAGGTGTGAAAGCCACCTGTTCTCGGCACAAACCTGGCAGGGAGATGTGCAAAGGGCAGAGGGTGCGAAGCAATTTGGCTGTCACTCATCTTCTCAGGAACTCTGGAGTGATGTGTGAGTGTGTAGACTCACATGTGTGTGGTGAAAAGTGCTAACAGCTTCTTTTACCATTTCCTTTTGTAAATAAAAAATAAAATCCAAAGTTGCCTCACTGCACAAAAAAAGGGAACTAAAAAATCTTGGGTCAGTGTGGTTTTGCCCATCTATTTGCAAGGGGCTGAGCGTGGCCTTTGGAAATCCCACTGCTGATGACTTGGCTCAATGCTAATCTCCAGGTCTTTTGATCTTTATACATTTAGGTCTTGACCTGAAGTCTGAAGAAATTAATGGGAGCCTTTCTCTCTCTCTCACTGGGTATTTGCTCAGGGACTGATTAATTGATTTTTATGTTTGTTGACTGTGCCTATATCACGGACTCAGAGTACACCATGAAAATTTAATGAAATATTAAAATGGGATATTTGTTGACAAGAGTGACCCTGTGTGTCATGCAAGAAAAACTGCACATTTGGAAGTGTCTTCTGAATGTCCTTAACTCCCTCCAAATCTGATGTTTCCCAGCCATGTTCTCCATCTTCGGGACTTCTTTGGCTGGATGAACCATCTGATCATGGCAGGTCTTGAGTAGGCTTAGAAAATGTCTGGGGTTTCTGAGCACACCCTTTTGCATGCCTGGAAATTAAGCCTGGGCTTAACACATCAGTCTTCCCAGACATGGTCATTGAACCCATGCAGATCAGCTGTGCCTGGGCGAGAGGCAGCAAACCCAGCGCTCCTGGGATGCCCTGGGTGTGTTGTGTGCTCCCGGGGAAGTGGGGAGGAAATCCAGCGTGTTCCCAAGCAGGAACAGAGCTGACAGGGCAGCACACGCTCTCATCTGGGAAATCCTTCGTGGACAAGGGGTGGATGTCCACCAGGAGCGTGCCATGGCCAGGCTTTGGTAAAGGGAGGTGAGAAGTGGCTGTGCTGCCAAAGGCCTCTCGGTGAGCAAAGCCAGCTGTCAGCACTCCCCCCTCCACTGCCTCCCCCAGCACAAACTCCAGCAGCTCCAGTGAGCCCGGCACACAGGAGGGGAAGTGTTTTGTTTCTGAGAGGCAGGGTCCAGATCATTCAAAGGAAGGAGGAGGAGACCTTGACTTTGACTGTGTGGCTGATGGCAGATCCCCAAACACAGGTAATGCACCCTGTGGGTGAAATTGTGGATGGCAGTGGCTGAGGAAGTACCTCCATGGAGAGATTAACTCTTCATGGTCATGCACCCGGATCGATGCCTCCCTTGAAACATCCAGAGTGGCTGGAAAAAGGTCATTCAAAGTAGTCTTGCACTCCATCCTCTTCCCCCTGTGAATCCCGAAGAGCACCCCTGTCTCTTCCCTGGAAGGCATTTACTCCGCAGAGTAATCATGTGCAAATTCACCTCCATAGTCACGTTGCACAGGAGAAAATATAAACCTTTCTTAAGTTTCCCAAGGGTATTCTTGGCCTCATCAGTTCCTGCAGTGTCTTCACTGGCAGATCATCCCAGAAAGGCTCAGCCTGCAGAAGGGAATGCAGCAGGGAGAGGCATCCCCGCTCTTTCCAGGCTGGAAAAGGTTTAACTCCTCTCCCTGTCCCCCATTACCCCTTTGTGGCATCCTCGGCCATCCTCGCTGGGATGAGTGTTGCCACAAACGATGTTATCTCATGATTCCTGCTAGCAATGGTGTGTGGCACAGGTGGAACGGTGAGTTAGTAATCCTAGTTACTTTAAGGAAGGCACAGTGAAGTTGCTCAGCCTATTTTTCTGGCCAGAGACTAAAAACTCAGCTATTAAGAGACAAGCTGTGAAATCTCTCTCCAGGCATCTGAAGAAGCCTCAAGAGATTTTTAGAAGTGCCGAACCCTTAGATGTTCCCAAAGATTTTAGAGGAATCTCGAGTGCTTGCCTCTGGCTATAACCCCATTCCAGGGCTTAGGGTTATGCCATGAGCAGAGGTACCTGTTTGCAAATCCCACACTTGCCTCATTTGGGGCAGGTTCTCTTCACTTTCCTAGCCCGGGGCAGTCAGGAGTCCTCCTGTGAGGCATTCCCAGTCTTTTCTGTTGAAACTGCCTCTGTGTAATTGGGAAATCATTGCTGCAACGAGCCTACTAGGGACATGACAAACCTCTGGCTTTTTTGTTGGTTTTTTTTTTTGTTAGAACTGATGGCTTTGGCTCTCTTGCTTGTTGCAGAGGAGGAATCCAGCTGGAGATCTCCAGCAGAATGTGGCACTTAACAAACTTCAGGTGAAAAAGCTTAGAGCAGCTTAGGACCCGTTGTTTCTTCTCTGCCTGATGTCCCACACCTGTGGGGACATCCCGTGTCTGAGCACTTTGCTGCCCGGGAGCTCTGGCCTGGGAATGCGGTGTGATCCACCAGGAGACCTCAGTTATGCGCTGCCACGGCCTGGGGATTTTCTGTTTGGCTCTTTGACTGTAACTTCAGCCCCCATGCTGGAGCAGAGCCCCCCAAGGTCCTGCTCCGCGCTGTGATGAGGCTGAGTGATGAGATGTTGGGCTCTGCTGCTTGCCCACAAGATGCTTTTGGCTAGGGGCTACTGAAATATATTCCAATCGTCTCCAGAGGACCCACAGCAACACCCCCATGCCCTCAGGCGGAATGGCTGCAGCCTCCCAGGCGTGCTGAATGCGGGGCTGAGTGGTCCTGGCTCCGGCAGACGCCCCACTCGAGAGCTGGCTTTGAGCAGGGCTTTCAGCAGGCACTCGGAGGTGGCAACAGGCCCTTGGGGTGGCAGATGGAGAATGCAGCCTTTGTCCTCTCCACGGACGAAGATGGCAGCTGGGTCCAGCCAGATTCCAGAGGCATCTGGACAGCCTCTGTCATCGAGGTGGGATGTCTGGGGGGAGACAGGGCATGAGGGGGGTTATCTCCTCTCTGCCTTCTTGTCTAGGAGGGGCAGCTGAGAGCTGGAGGTTAGAGCAGGAGGCTGGAGTGAGGAAAACGCAGACCTTGAGCACCCTGTGCCACCGAGGAGGTGCTGAGAAGGGGCTCCCCGGGGTGGGCTGTGATATTCCTGGGGCACTGCGTGGCTGGGGGAGTCTCTCCGTCGGGTCCATCCCTCTGTGCTTCGTGTCGTGCCGTGAGACAAGGGAAAGGGAGAAGGAAGCAGGAGGGCCAGCGGTGGGGGAGAACAGAGTGAAAAAGCAACAAAAAAGCCGAGTGAACCTGCTGACTTCCCCAGACTCCGCGGCACCACTGGTCATTTCTGTAGGCTATAGGGGCTGTCAGACTAGGCTGTAAGGACAGGTGTAAATCTGTCCTGTCATTCCACCCTTCCAACATCTTCTCACCTGAAGGGCTCCCATTTGTTGCAGGGAGCAAGCAAATAAACCCAGCCATTGCTTTGACTCGCAGAGGGCATGAAAAGACACCCCGTGCCGCCGGTTAACCTCCGTCCCCTGCCTTTCCCCTCCCGTGTGCAGCTTTTACAGCCAGCCTGAAAGTAAATCCCCCCCTCCAGCTGTTTGTTAAAGCAAAGCAAATAAGGGCTATTACAGCTCAGACCAAAATCCACTTGTTTGCAGTCTGATTTTTAACTGTCGTTCCAGCAGAGAGGGCAGGGGGAGGGCTGCAGGCTGGCCCCAGCCCAGGGCAAGAGGGGCCATTTGTCTGCCAGGAGGAGAGGGGTTTCGGCAGCTTCCAGGGCGCTCTGGGGCAGGCAGGGGGATGCTCCGGGGCTCTCTGAACCGGGGGAACATCTGCGAAACGACCCCGAAGTGTGTGTCGGGTGGAGACGTGACCTCTGGCTGCGGCTTCGCTGCTCAGCCAGGCGAGGCGGCTCTCTTCTCCCAGCTCCTTGCTCTGTTTCTCTTCTTCCCCTTGCAAACTGTGCCGCTGAATTTTGTCCTCGGACCTGGAGCGAGGATTCCTCTCCCTCTTTAAGGAGCCATCCGCAGCATCGGTCTCCCCATGGTTTTCATTAAGGAGTGGATGGTGTGTTTCCCATCAAGAACAACTTTAATCTCGAGCGAGTTCTGAAAGCTAAAGGTTTGCAGTTTTCTTCGGCCACCTTTGATTATTGCTTCTTCTTGTTTTCCAACTCAATATTATAGATCCTCCCTCCTGGCTGAAGTCCTTAATGGCCCGGTCCGTCCCCACTCCCCCAAGTACCCATTCTGTGGATGTAGCAAACTCTAATTAATTATAACTTATCTCATGACTTGTCAGCATCACATGTTTGATCCTGTTTAGAAACCATATTCCCAGGGGACGGAAAGACTCGGGAGTAGGTTGATGCTACTCAACAGTGATTTAATGGACGCATTAATGCCGAGACAGATAACTGTGTAGCCATGTTAAGTAATACATCAAGAATCTTTCCAGAGAGGCAACTTTACAGGTCACTGCAGAACTGCTAACTGATATTAACCCGCTTTGCATTGTGCTGTGCATATGGGCGCTGGGAGTTCACACACTTTCTTTTGTCTGTGGTTTTTTTCGAGCAGCCTCTTCCCATTCCCCCCTGGAAGCGATGGAGATATTAGACGCCTAATGACAATGTTTCACACGCGGGGGTGGGGTGAGGAGGACAACAGGCTCGTTAGCCGGGTTGATTTTAAGCGCACCCAATCACTGGCCCGGAGGAGGCCGGGGCAGAGGCTGCTGCCCGGCAGCGGGGATGCTCCGGGCTCTGCCGGGCTGTCACCGGCCCCGCGGGGACCGCCGCTGGCTCCGCGCCGCCCCGCGCGGGAGAGGAAGGCACCTCCCGGGCACGGACCGGGATGCGCTCCTTTTCCAAACACTCCTCTCCCTAAAACCCAGCGGGTTTTGCCTTCCTCCTCCTCGGGAGAGGTTCCTGCGCCGGGAGGGATGCCCTCGCAGCACTCGGGGACCTGCGACCTCCCTTCTGCCAAACTCCCTCCCGGGGTGCGGACACGCCGGGGACTTGCACCGCTGGCCCCGGAGGCCCGGGAGGTGGCCGGGAGCACGGTAGCAGCGCCGGCGGCTGCTGCCCCGTCCCGGGCGGGCAGTTCGCGTCCCCGGGGCCCTTTGCTCAGCCTCGGAGGAGGGGTTAGGGTTAGGATTAGGGGACTTGTAGGACAAGGAGCGCCCTAACTACAAGTATCAGAGTGCAGCGGATTTTACCGTTCGTCCGGGTCCTTCTGTCTGTCCCTCGGGCTCTCCCAGCCCCACGCTGGGTGCTGGGGGATCCGGGTTCCTCCCGGTCTGCCACAACCTCATCCTCCCGCTCGGGTACGCGGAGCGACCCCCGAGAGATCTCTCCAGAGACCCGGCAGCCCCTCACAGGGGTCCCCTCCCCACCTGCGAGCTCGCAAAGCGGCTCAGGGGGGACACCCACACCCAGCTGGGAGTTCCCGCGGGCTGAGGGCTCCCCCTCTCTGCTCCCCTCGCTCCATCCCGGCTCTGCGCTGGTCCCGGGCAGAACCGGGGGACCTCGGCGTGCGGCTCCCCCCGCCCC
>VYXF01005651.1:798782-861250 GCA_013397295.1 Polioptila caerulea
GGGGTCCCGCGGCCCTCGGGAGGGGCTCCCCGAGGCTGCAGGGGCAGCAGCGGGTGAGGGGTGTCCTGGGCACCCCCAAGAGCCCGCGCATGAGGAATGAAGAAGACGCAAATAGCAATACTCGAAAGGAAAAATCTGAATTGGAAGTTCTTCCGAGCCAGAGAAGAGGCGCTGCTGGAAATCCTGGGAACCCCTCTCTGGTCTCTGCCGCCGGGGAGGCGGGGGAGCAGCAGTACGAGGCGGCCTCCAGCAGTGACAGGAGGGCTCCTGGGCTTTCCCACACACCGAATGAGAACCTCGTGCTGGACATTCAGAGAGAAGCAGCTTTGGGCCTCGCACTTTTGCAGGAAGTTTTCCAGGTGTGTGAGTGTGTGTGGCTGCACTCCGAGAGCAGGCAGGGTTTCACAAACTGAGCTGTCGCCCTCCTGGCCGTGCCATGGGCTGGTTTGGGTGGCAGAGACCTCCTTGCTTCGTCTCCTCGGGTTCCTTATGCCCTCCCTCACATATCCACACTTACTGAACTGTTTGCTCCTGTGGTTTTGTCTTTTTGCTCGCTCACGGACAGGTCCGATACCAGCAAGCACAAAACCAACGTGTTTATGTTTTGGTTCATAGTTCTATTCATACTCCTCCAACTTGTCTTGTACTCTCTTACACACAACTATCCTTCAAAAGCACTTTGTCTTATTATATCCTTGTTATAACTCTGATTTTCTGTCTCCCGCCTCATCACAAAACTATTCTGCACCAGAAACTAGCATTTCACAGGAAACATTTCACTCTGGGACAGAGATTAACTGGCTTTGGTGAAACTGGGGGGCACAAAAATGTGAGAACAAGGATGTAAAAGAAGGAAGACATGCATCAAACTTCAGGGTAAACAATGGGAATGATGTTGATTGCCTTTTAATGTACAGTGGGTGCACAATGGAGAAGAAAACCTTCCCAGAGCAAAAAATATAAGACACTCGCCCCGCCTCAGAAGCTTGGAGCAGACAGTGAAACTTTGGGATTAACTCAGAGGGGACCTTATCCCAGGGCTTCTGTGGGGAAGTGGCTTTCCAGGTCTAGCACAGCCTCCAAATAAAGTGCTGCCCTACTTTCTGGCTGTGTGTAAAGAGTGATGAGAAATGCCCATTGTCTCTGCCCAGGCTGGTGCGTGCTCTCATTAGGGCTCTGAATTGTGTGTGTGCATGTCGGCGTCAGAGCGGTTTGGAAGGCAGGGACGGGCAGGAATTTTGTGGGAGGTAATTCCCGGGTTCCAGGAATTTCTGAAGGAGTTTGAAACTCTTGGGTGCGTCCAGGAGTGGTGAGATGGGAAGATGGTGGCGGGCAGGATGGTGGTCCTGCATCACAAAACTTTAAGGAAGCTGTGTGAGCAGAGCTCCGGGGAAATCCACCCCTGCAAGGGCAGAGCCTTCGCTGGGAGCAGCAGGATTCATTTGAGGTGTATCCAAGTAACCTCACTTTGCTCCTTGGGTGTCGGGTTCTGATCCGAACTGACAGGGGTTAGGAGACCCGGGAAATGGCCTTCCCTGCCTTCCCTTAATGAGTTACCTCAAGTCCAAATCACTTCATATTCAGCGAGGATGGTGTAACAAGAAAAAGTGTCAGGAAACATGAAGGCACAGCTGTTCTTTCCACTTGGGTAGCTGCGATCGGTTTGAATAATGGATATTCTGTTCAGCTCCTTTGAGGGGAACTCGGAGTCTCCAGCTCCTCACTAAGAGGAGACACGCTGATTTATCATTTATTTATTGGATTATAACCCTGTTTTACGGGTAATCAATCGCTGCTTTTTCGGCTTCCTCTTAAATCACATCACCCTGCTGCAATCAGGGGGTGAGGCCACTCCAAGCACATGGAGGTTTCCACTGGAAAAAGTATTTCCATCAGATTTGGAGGTGTTAATGTGGGTAATTGATGGGGGAAGTGACGGGCAGGGGCTGATTTGACCATGTCCTCTGGGGCTGGGTGAGCACCCTGGTGGCCCTGAGCACACACGGGTGGAGGGTGCTGCTTCCTAAGCTGCTTTGCAGTTTGGAGACCCTGGTGTCTGCACTGAAATGAGCTGTGGCAGGAACAACACCCATTTTGGGGCTAAATCCTATTTACCAGAGGAAAACAGAGGAGGGGGGCACAGCTTGTAACTCAGACAAGAGCTTTGAGAATTGCCATGTAGTCTTTGCACATCACTCTACATCCCCCCAGATGCCTCCCCACTGTGGAGTGGGACCTGACACATCTCTGGTGCCGAACTTTAGCCCCAGGAACCCTCACAATGGCACAGGCACCTCGGTGAGGGCACTCACTGCCTGCCTGGAGTGGAGCTTCCCCTCCTCCTGTGCCCAGGTGCAAGCGATGCCCACCAGGCTCAAGGAGAACCAGCTGAGACCAATAGAGAGAGAATTAAGGTGTGAATTTGCTGCATGGAGGAAGGGGGCCTTGAGTTTTTATAGGCCTGGTTCAGGCTGTGGAAGGATTGATCCTCAAGGCTGTGGTGTTAGAGGTGCTGTGAGCAGCTGTTGGGAAAGGACCTACAATGGGGAGCTCTGGAATCCTTCTGGGGTAGGAAACTGAGTGAGAAGTGAGGGGGACGTGGTGTAGGCACAGAGGGAAATGGTTGCTGTGTGATTTCCTGGCTCCCCTCAAGAGCTGAGGGGGGTGTTTCCCCGGAGGGAGCTTTGTTGTGTTAGATGTGCCTTCCCTGTGACTCAAAAGAGCTCCAGGGTCTTGGAACTTCTGGTTTCTGCTTCTTTTGGGACCGGTGGGATGAGCAGAGACAGAAGCAATGTGATTTACATGGAGCTGAAGGGAGGGGGAGAAAGCAGCTGCTGTGTGCAAATCTGAAATCTGAGTGTGTGAAAATGTGGGAAGGGCTCCCAGAGGTTCCCTGTGGTGCTGCTTCTCCTTCAGCTGATGCTGGGCCTGCTGCCCTCCATCCATGGCTGCAACTCCCAGCCAGGCAAAGCAGTAAATCCAGGGGTCTGAGGTTTTCCATGGAGCCTGTGCAGGTATTGAGCTGGCTTTGCTCTTTGCTGAGACTCTTCCAGACTCACCCTTGCTTGTCCGTGGGATTTAAGCTAGGCCTAAGCAAGCCCAACCTGGTTTTGGGTGCCCAGGTGCCAATGTGTCCCCACAGAGAGCTGGTAGCCAATCCGCCCCTGGAGGCAATGGGAAATGGTTTGGGTTGTGCTTGGGGTCCTGTCGTATCAGTCTCTGCGCTCTTTGATTTTTGGAGTTCCTTGGCTGGAGAACAAAGGAGGCAGCCTGGGTTTGGGGGGGATGTTGAAACTTGGGGATGAGCGTGGCAAAGATTCCATTCTGGAATCAGGAGTGTAGCTGGAAGGGAAGGAACTTGACAAACGAGTGAAATGCTGCCTCTGGCTGGCCTGGCAGCCTTTTATCATCCTGCATTCATCTGCCAGCCTGGCTGGGCCGTTCGACACCTGCTTTCTTATGTGAGAAGTCCCCAAACTCCCCACAGTGGTTTATCTTTTGAAGGCTCTCTGTCAGGAACAGCATCAATGTGTAATTTTCCACTCCCAGGAAATCTGGGACAGCCATCTGCTGTCCCTTGGGGCTCTGGGTGCTGCAGGGGAGGCACAGGCAGGAGCCAGCACCCAGGAACAGGGTGGCAGCTGTGATGGGACCTTCTGGGTGAGCTTCTGGTCCTGGTCAGTCTGAAATGGAGTAGAAATAAATGCTGGTTTTTAGAGACTACCCCTAGTTAGTGCGATCTTTGGCTTTAAAACAACCTGTTACCCTCTCTAAAGGCTTAATGTAGAAAAAGGAAAATGTTGGAAGGGTGGGATGCCACTGCAACCTTCAAAGCTGCAGGGAATTCTTGCGCTCGTTGTCACAAGACAACACTAGATATTTGATCATTGAGGGAATATTGATTTCCCAGGAAAATTATGGTACTGAATTAATTTTTCTTTTGCTTGCAAGTGAGATGTTATACATAGGAGTGAACACCACAACCTTTTAGGCTGGGTTCTGTTCCCAATAGTCTACAGCTTCATAAATTTTGTGAAGTCTAGAAACTTAGTAATATTTATATAGAGATACATAACGTCTAGGAGTGTATTCTCCTTGCAGAGGGCCGTGAGGAAGGAGCTGCACAGCTGTTGCCAATGCACTGTATAAATGCTGCCCTGCCCGTTTTCTGGTGACCCATCAGTCCCAGGTGGTGAGCAGGGTGCTCATTGTGGTCGTGTCTTACAGCTGGGGGCTGAGGAAGCAGTTACAGGTTTACAACTGCTAAACAGACACAAAAGGCACAAAAAGTGGCTCTGTCTTGGCCCTGAGGGGGCAGAACAAGGGCAGGGGAGTTGGGACACAGCCCTGGCTATTTTTGTGTTCTCGGTCTCCTCTGTTCTGGTTGTACCCAGAAAAATGGTGTTGTTTCCCTGGTGAGCTCTGAAAAAAGCTGTTTTCTAGCTCCTGCTGCCATCTCTTCCTGTGTTTGATGGGCAGGCCTGGCTGGAGTCCCTTGTGGCATCTTTGTGTGCAGGAGTGGGGTTTCCCTCATCCTCCTGCTCCCTGAGCCATGCTGGTGACACATCAGTGAGGGCTCTGCTCCTGTGTGTGGGGAAATCATTTGAATTTCACTGATCTGATACTGGTGCAGCCTTGTCTAGATCAGGGAATGCGTTTTTAGGCTTGGGTGGGATTTGTAGGAAGCACTCATTTCATTTAAATCTCTTTAGGCAGAAGGTTTGGGGTTTGTTCGCAGGGCTTAGTGCATGGGAACAGCTACAGGCACATTATGGCAAATATGATTTGGAAAAATTCTGGGTGTAGAGGTACAGGTGTTTAGGTCTTTAATGGGAATAAAACCCCCCCCATCCCTCGTAGTTACTCCTGATTATTTTGACTTGGCTGTGAGGTGTCAGGCTTTGAGGCACGGATGATGTCCTCACGATTAACCAGCCTGCTGCCCCAGTAAAAGCGTTGTTTTGGATTAAAGAGTTCAATGTTCACGAAGATCTGAACTAGAGGGGAAAAGCAGCGTGTCCTGCTCGTGGCCTGTCAGAGGGAGGGCTGAGGCTGAGCGCTGGCTGCGCTGGAGATGCTGCGTTGTGCTCTAATGCAGAAGGGCTCGGATCAGGCTCTCCGAGCGCGGTTTGCATAAACCCCAGGTGAACGTGCGGCTGTTTCAGGGAACCGTATGAAAATGTGCCACTAGATGGCCCCAGGAAGGAGGCGGATCGGGCTGCGGGGCCCGGGGCGGCGAGGCGAGGGCAGCAGCCTCCAGCAGGCACCTGGCCCCCGCCGCAGGGCCCCGGGGCAGCGCTGGGGNGGCAGAAGGTTTGGGGTTTGTTCGCAGGGCTTAGTGCATGGGAACAGCTACAGGCACATTATGGCAAATATGATTTGGAAAAATTCTGGGTGTAGATGTACAGGTGTTTAGGTCTTTAATGGGAATAAAACCCCCCAGCCCTCGTAGCTACCCCTGATTATTCTGACTTGGCTGTGAAGTGCCAGGCTTTGAGGCATGGATGATGTCCTCACGATTAACCAGCCTGCTGCCCCAGTAAAAGCGTTGTTTTGGATTAAAGAGTTCAATGTTCACGAAGATCTGAACTAGAGGGGAAAAGCAGCGTGTCCTGCTCGTGGCCTGTCAGAGGGAGGGCTGAGGCTGAGCGCTGGCTGCGCTGGAGATGCTGCGTTGTGCTCTAATGCAGAAGGGCTCGGATCAGGCTCTCCGAGCGCGGTTTGCATAAACCCCAGGTGAACGTGCGGGTGTTTCAGGGAACCGTATGAAAATGTGCCACTAGATGGCCCCAGGAAGGAGGCGGATCGGGCTGCGGGGCCCGGGGCGGCGAGGCGAGGGCAGCAGCCTCCAGCAGGCACCTGGCCCCCGCCGCAGGGCCCCGGGGCAGCGCTGGGGTGGCACAGTCCGACCGCCGAGACACCGCTGGTGGGAAAGAACAAGGGCAGCACCCGGGGCTCCCACACTGCCTGATCTTTCACAGCACCTTCTGCTGGGTCTTGTGCCATGGGAGTGTGCTCCGGGGTGCACGCAGCTGTGGTGCCTCCCGGGAGGGCTGGTGCGGGCTCCCCGTCCCGGGGCCGTGTTTCCCCGGACTGGTGCGGGCTCCCTGTCCCAGTGTGATGGTCCTTGAGACTGGTGCGGGNGGGCTGGTGCGGGCTCCCCGTCCCAGTGTGATGGTCCCTGGGACTGGTGCGGGCTCCCCGTCCCGGGGCCGTGCCCCCAGGGAATGATGAGATGCCTGTTCCTGTCTTGTGCCCTGTCTTGGCACCTATCCATGCAATGGGTGACAGCCCAGCAAAGCTGGCACATCCAGGTGACCCTAACCTGCGTGTATCTGAGTGTCCATATCAGCCTGGCGAATTACCCAGATTTCTTGCAGCCCTGGTAACTCACAAACATCACCCTCCATCCACAACCAACCTGGCAGCCGTACCCTAAACCTCATATTGGGATAAATGATAAAATCCCCCTTTGATGAGCAAACCCCTGGGGTGTGCTGGCCTGGGTGGTGGGACTTGGGCTCAGGGCTGCCCTTCAGGGGACAGCCTTGATTTTGGGACTGAAGTGCCTTGCCTTTCCCCAATTGTGCGAGGAAGCCTTAACTTTAGAAGGGGACACGAGGTGTCCAAGGCCAGCTTGGACGGGGCTTGGAACAACCTGGTGTCCCTGTCCAAGGCAAAGGGGTTGGAACTCAGTGGTCTCTGAGGTCCCTTCCAACCCAAACCACCCTGCGGGTCCAAGTGTCTTGGAGACCAGAACACCAGGCCCCCTGAAGGAAAGCTGGTGGCCGTGCTCAGGGGAGCACAGGGCTTGGCAGGGGGCTGTAGGGGCTGCAGCGTGCTGTGGCTCATGCTCCAAACCTGAGCCTGTGGGAAGCAGGAGGGATGAGAGGCTGTGCATCATTCCAGCGCTGCTCTCTGGTGTGCTGATGAGCTCCTGTGGAGGATTTAATGAATGGAGCTTCTCTGATGGAGGAGATAGGGAAAATTGCTAACCTGGGGAGGTGAAAAATCGTGCTGGGCCATGTCACAGCCTGAGCCTGGCCTCGTGGCTCTTCAGGAGGGGATGGCTGCTGTGTGAGCCAGCTCAGAAGGGGAAGCACAGCCAAGGAAGGAGCCGACTGGAGCTGCCACCAAGCCGCAGCTTTCTGGGCTGTGCTGGCACAAATGAGCTCTGGGAGGCTTTGCAGCGCTGCAGGCAGGTGTGAGCACTGCCAGGGAGGGCTGCAGGGCAGGCTCCCCTCGGGCTGCCCCGGCTGCTGCCCTGCCTCGCACCTCGCCGCCAGCCGGGGAAGTACCTGCTCTGCAGACAGGGAAGCTGCGTCCCTCTTCTCTCTGATATGGAATTCTTGTGGGGCCCCAGGCAAGTGGCACTGCTCTTCCAAGCCAAGCTTTGCTCCTGAGGCAAACTGGGATGAGTCCAAGGGCTTGTCTGGTTTCCTTTCTAGGTTTCCTCCCTGTTTAGTGGGATTAATAACACCTAAGGGTGTCAGAGTTAATTACTCATCAGGCTTCAAGCGCTCTGAGAAAACCTTGTGCCATCCATTGTTTGAATTTACAAGACGCTGCTGCCTCCTGACTTTCAGAGGAGTGACTGAGGTCCCTTCTGTGACTTGACTCTTGGAAGGGCACACAAAAGCCTCTCTGTCACGATTACTGATGCCAGCACAGGAGGGAATCAAAAGGTTCTTAGGAGCGGTTTGATTTAGGAATGGGTCAAAGAGAGAGCATGTGGTTCATCCACGGGATTTAAGGAGCAAACCAACCTTCAGCTGAAAACCTTAGGACAAGCTGGAGTTTTGTGGCCATTGGCTGTCAGGACAGAGCTCAGGTCTTTCAAGTGAGAAGTGCAGATTTCTATTCCTATGTTTGAACTGACACAACTGAATTTACTCAGTTTGGGAAATTCTATGCAGATTTGACCCACAGGATAAATATCCTTTTTTTTTTTTTTTTTTTTTTTTTTTTTTTTTTTTTTTTTTTGTCTTGGTATAACCAGTACGAGCTGAAATAACACCTGCTAGGAAGTGTCCCTGGATAGTCATGGATAAATCCAGTTCAGAAAGGGATTGACAAGGCTGGGACACTTGGCCTCTGTAGCCAGAAGCTTTTTCCCTGAAAAGCTTCCTCTTTCCCCTCCCCATCCCTAAATATCAATTCAGAGCCCTTTTTCCACTCCCGGCCCCATTTCTAGAAAGCATCCTGTAGAAATAGCTGTTCACTGAATAAATTCCTTCTGACAGGTAGATTGAAACCTGCTCTTGAGCCCTTTTGGGCTGGGGATGGAGCAGAGCTGGGATGTGCTGGCTTTTGCTGCTTTTCTGTCAGGGAGGTTTAGCTCCAGCTGAAGCATGGCAAGTACCTGCTGAGTCAATCTGTCTGTGCTGCTGTGTGCCATGGGAAGTGCAGTGCCCTGTCTGACACCTGCTGATGAGCTCAGCCAGAATTGTTTTACCTGTGGGAGGAGGAATTTCTGGAGGGGGAAATGCAGAGAGGAGCAGGAATGACTCCTGAGCCCTTGGAGCCAAGCTGAACCTGTTCTGTGGGGTGCAGGCCCTGCAGAGGCACTTGGACGGTTGCTCTGATCGCTGGTTTTGTGGGAGCAGGGAACTGAACCTACCAACACACCCCTGAGGATTTTATTCCCAGACTTGCTGAGTTTCTTAAGTGGCAGCAGTGGTAGGTTTGGATCCCTTGTGATCTAGGAACTATGGAGGATGTGTGCTAGGAACTCATCCAGCTGACCGCAGGTGCATCTTGAGGCTTCTGGTGTGTTGAATTTCAGGCCTTTTAGCAATGTGGGGAATTTGGGAGCAGTCTGTGGTGTGTGTGATGGATGTAGGAAGGGGAAGTGGATATTCAGTGAGCCCTTTGGGATGCAGGGTGGCTGTGCCTGGAGGAACCTGGGGTCCTGTTGCCTAAAATGGCTCCTTTTATTATCATAGACTGTGTCATTCCCACCCTACAGGACCAGCGTGATGGCAACTGTGTCCAGATCTTTGCTGCCAAACTCACAGAGTCATAGAATTGTCTGGATTGGAAGGAATCTTAAAGCCCATCTTCTCCAACCCCCTGCCATGTGCAGGGACACCTTCCACTATCCCAGGGTGCTCCAAGCCCTGTCCAACCTGCCCTTGGACACATCCAGGGGCAGCCACAGCTTCTCTGCCAGGGCCTGCCCACCCTCCCAGGGAACAATCCCTTCCCAGTCCCCCATCTCTCCCTGCCCTCCGGCAGTGAGAAGCTGTTCCCCCTTGTCCTGGCGTTCCAGGCCCTTATGAAAAGTTGTGGAAGCCCTTGGAAATTCCCCAGCAAGATGGGGAGGAGGCTCTTGGGCCGCTGGGAGAAATGAGAAGACTTTAAATGCTGCCAGGCCCCTGTTCCACAGCTGTTTGTGCCTTGTGTTTGGCTCACGGGGTGGGGAGGTGCAGGGCAGGAGAGGAAAGGGCTGGAGGAAGGAAAGCTGATCCTGCCAGCAGCTCTGCCAGGGCCACACTTTCCTCAGCAGAGCTGCTCCCAGAGTTGGCTTTGCTGCTCCTGGAGCAGCTGTGGAGCAAAGCTGGTGCCTGCCAGCCCTGGGGGCAGCCTCACCTGGGGGATCCCAGCTGGGAAGGCCCAGTGGATTGCTCAGGGGGGATGAACCCAACCTCCCTGTCCCCCCAAACTGCAGCCTGGGGTCTGGGCAGGGGGAAATGGGCCTTGCCTGCCCCTTCTCCCCTGCAGTGGGTGCAGAGGGCTGGTGCACGAGCTGGCTGTAAATCAGAATGCACGAGGAAGGCAATTTTCTGCGAGTGAAACCTGCCCTCACCAAGCCCTGGGGGAGGGAGGAGAATTCCGAGTGTCAAGGTGAGACGGAAGAGCACCAGAATGAGATTTAATTTCCTTCCCAATAATTTTCTCAAGCTGTATAAACTTTCCTTATTTAAAACAAATACTCCCTGAAAACACATTCTGTGTCAGTGGCCCTGTGAAAACACCCCCAGTCACAACCTGTGCCTGTCCCTTGCTTGCAGCCTCAGCCAAAAGCCAGCAGTTTTACATTTTGCTCTATTAACTGGAGCTGTAAATTTCCTTGTGCAAAGTCTCCCAGGCTGGAGAATGAATTTAAGTAAACAGGGTGTACAATAATAGACTTGTGTTAGGGCAGGTTTTTCAAGTGGCCTGTAACTTTTGGAGTAAGTTGGTCTAAATCTTATGGTGGAGAGTGTGTGAGTTTGTCCAGAAGGTGGAGGAAGTCTGAGAAAAGGCCTGGCTGGTAAAAATCTCTGGATCCAGACAAGGGTGAAGAATTCAGGTGCATCTCTTACCTGGCCCGTGGCAGAAAGGTTGAACTAAGGGATTTTAGGACCCCTTCCAACCCAAACCATTTTATGACCCTATTATTCCATTATGGTTTTTGCTTCAAGCCTTCCATGATTAATTTTTTTCTCAGTGTCATCTCATCTATGAGACACTTATGAGGCAACTGAAGGTTTTTTCCCTTCCCTTGACCTACAAAATCCTGAATGCCCACTCTAAAACCAGTTTTATTTGCTTTGGTGACTAAAGTTCACTTCTCAGTTATCTTCTGTGGGGAAAAAGCCAGAGGAGTTTCTCCTGTAAGTATGGTGAAAACCAATATTGTGTTTCAGCTTTGTGGGCATCATTGCTCTGAGACTCCTGAAACTCTGCCTGCTTGGGGTACAGCTGTGCTGGATCCCCTTCTGGCTCATGTTGCCAAGGAATCTGAAGGGATTCTGGGGATATTATGAGGTGTTCATGTTTCCTGCTGCTCTGGGAAATCTCTACTGTAAATGCAACCTACTTATCTCAGATTGTTGTTCAATCTTCAGCTAAAACCAGGCTCAAGCTGAACATGATCTAGAAGGCTGCAGCAGAGGAAAGACTGATCCCATGTTGCAAAATAAGCAGTTTTCCTGCCTGATACTTCTGTAGCAGATGATTTTATTTTTCCCCATGAACTTGCAGTTAAAATGCACATATGGTCGGTGTCTTTGAGTAATCTTGTAAAGGGAACTTGATCATTAGATAAATAGGAAAGGAACTTCTGGCTTACAGGCAGCCCTTTCCTGAAAAAAAAAAAAAAAAGGAAAAAGGAAAGTTGTATGGAATAACTTGGCATAAAAGCCCATGAGCAGGGGTTTCTTTTGACTCCTCTGGGTTTGGGGATGTCTGGTTATCCAACCTTTCTCCAGCTGGCTCTTGTAAAACCACAGCAAAGTGGTTCTGACTTCTGCTGGGGAAAAACACAAGAAAACATCTTTAAGCCCTTATCCAGAACTCAGTAAAACCAGTGGAAAACCTCTGAGTCTGGAGGATATTGGATCATTTCCAAAGGGTGGAAAACAGTGGAGAGATTGAGCCCAGCTCATGTTAGATCTAGAAGCCAAGGGAAATTCTCTGCTCCTGGGAATGGGAAAAAAAGGTCTTGGTGAAACCTGGATCTTGGTGCTGGAGGAAGTGATTGACCCAAAATGGAAAAGGTTTGGATTTATGGGATAGGAGGGTAAAGCCTTGCTTACTGGGGCACTTGAGCAGCCTCTGAACTAGGAATTTCCTCTTGGTCCCTTTATTAGTTAGAAGGAGAGTGCCAGGGCTCCTGCTGCTGCCACAGCCTCTGCTGTGATATATCTATTTCCTCTCTTGCAAACAAGTGTTTGCACCCAAAATTCCCTCCTTCTCCCAGCCAGGGGAGGCATCCTGCAACAAGGCTCAGCCCAGATGTTTCTGTAGCCCCAAAAGTTGTTGAGTCTCCCTTCTGTGGGCCTGAGGGTCCTGCACCTGAGGTGTAACTGGCAGCAAAAGGACAAATTTACCCAGCTGAATGCAAAGGCTTTTTGAGATAAAACCAAGTGTTTGCTTTGGCTTTCAGAAGCTTGGAGATACCTTGGATGGAGAGCTGCCAGCTGGCTGCTCCCCAGCCACTGACTCAGAATGTAAAAGTGTAGCGTGAGTCCCTGTATTTTTTTTTTTTTTTTTCCCCCTACCCTTCTTGACAAACTTTATAACTGGCTTTCTTTTTTTTTGAGAGGAGGAGGGAATTCTCATGGTTTTAAGCAAATCACAACTGACTCAGCCTAAGCCCAAGGGTAGAATGGCGAAGGCTTGATGGATTAAGTGTCCTGGAACAACTGGCTACACAGCTCTTTCTTGTTTGCTGGCTGTGAGGATCATCCTTTTGATCAGATCCATTTCCCTGCCACTTTCCGGGTTGTAAATCCAGATTAGTCATGGCAGGGTGGCAATTAATATGGAACAGGAGGGTAAGCCCAGGCAGTGTGTGGTGGTCTCTGGGTGCTGGTTACACCAGGTGGGGAAGCAGGGACACCTTGAGGCCACCTGCTTGTAAATGTGGAAGAGTTGAGAGCCTGAGATCCCAACAACCACTTAGATTTCTGTACCCTGTTCAGAGATGTGTCTCTAGCTGACCTGCTTGAGTGTCTCGCTTCCAAGTCTTGCTGAGAGACTCAGATTTGTATCCTAAATCCAGGGCAAGGAGCTGTGTTTTGGCCATTTACAATCTCTCCTGTATCTCTGACCTTCCCAGCTCCTTGTCTGTGCTGCTGAGGCCATCCTTGCCCTCAGCACTCCCTGGATAACTGGTCTTTGGGAGCATCAGTCAGCTCCTGCTCATCCCTTGGGTGCTGGTGATCCCTACTGGAAATAAACTCCCTTGCTTCTCTGGCCTAACAGGAAACTGGGGTGATTTTATAGACCTCTGCATCTGGGAGAAAACACTGAGGGACTTAAAATCAGGGTCACCAAGGTTGGAGGACACCTTTAAAGATCATCAAGTCCAACCATCAACCCAGCACTGCCACTGTCACCCATTTTTAAGGACTTTGGGGACCATAAGGAGGGCAAAGACCTAAAGTGCCAGGGACAAAGTGTCCTGATTCCCAGTCAATGTGCTGAGGGATGAGCACAGGAACACCACAACCCTTGGCTTCCCTCTGACTGAAATCTCTCTTCAGCTGCCCCAGCCAGACCAGCAGTCTTGTTTTGGAGGCCAGTTTAGGTTATACATCCCCAAAAGCTCCTGCTGTGGCTTCAAAATGCTTGTCCAAAGGTGAAGGCTTTGTAAAAGATGAGGTGACCATGCCCAAATGACTGCTGTGTCCAAGCCTAAAAAATTTATTTTAAGGCAATATTTAAAAGCAGTAAACTTGCAGCACAGTTTGTAGTGGGATCCCAAAGGTGGAGCTAGCAAGGGCTGCTGTGTGAATTTGCAGATTTATTTGCAATAAACTGATTTGCCTGATTAGGGTGGCTTATGAGCACAGCTGCTGCTTGGTGCACAGCTTCTGACATCAGCACTGTTATACCAGGGGTGAAATTGGCCTCCCCTACATTGTTAGCTGTTGCAGGAATTTATCATCCACCTGTGCTCTGATTTAGGTGTGTGTAAATCCTGGGTAACTGCATTAACATCAATAAAGCTGCTTGAATAGATCTCTATCTGAATCGCTGCTGAAGATTTCTCCTGTTGCTGTTGGCTATGCAGGTGCAGGGATGTGGTTGGCTTCAGCTGGGAAACACGATGCCATCCAAGTGTGTGTCTAGCATGCAAACAAGAAAATGCTGAGCTGAAACCACAATGCTCATTTAAAAGCCGGGGGGAGATGCTGTCAGGCTTTCAAGAGATGATTTCTCTTTGCCATCTTGAAATTTTTAAACAGGCGGAAATTTTCTGGAGAATGTTTACCTGGAAATCTTTCCCTTGGAGGAGGAGAAAATGTCCTCCTTCTTTGTGGTGGACAGAGGAAGGTGGGCTGGTTCCAGACTGGTTTTGATGGCAAAATTGGGAAGAAAAATGAATGGATTTTATTTCTCATTTACCTCCTCCACTGTCACTGAACCTCTACGTTCACTAACTGTGTAAAAGGACAGAGAACAGCAGCTTGCTTTTTGTGCAGATGTTTATTTTGTGGGCCTTTTTTAAAACAAATTTTGGAAACATTGAGGATGTGGGGTGGAGCAGAACCACCTTGCACTGGTGTATGGATTTTGGGTCAGCTGTCTTGTGGAAACAGCAGAAATGAAAAATCACCTGGAAAAAAAGCTGTCCCGGGGCAATGAGAGAGTTTAGCCCTCAAAGAATTTCTCCACTGAGCTGGTGGCTACAAACCCAAAGCATTTGGGGCTGGCAGCTCTTCTGAACCACTTGTGATGTTGCTAAAGGTTCCCAGATAAATTATCCGTACAATTTCTGAATCTCACTGACCTCTTTGTGACAGCTCCCACTAAGGAGATTCTGGGGTTTTCAGGGGGCCATATGGCACTTCATGGATCAAGGTGCAATCCAGTATCAGTTTGGATTGGTTTTTCACATGTGAAATGCAGCTTTTTTGACTGGTATGTCTCCTGATTAGCTGAAATAGAAGAATGATAAATATTGTTCAAGGCAATTCATTTCTGGGAGCATGTGCTCATATTCTGGGGACTCCAGCACTGAGCTAACAATGAATAGGTGTAGGGGAGGAGGAAAGAGGATTATTGGCAGGTTTATTACATTGGTTTTTTGTTTTTTGGTTTTTTTTTAATTAAGATGTTGGCTCCTTAGAGTGAGAGGTGATGTCTTCTTGAAGGAAAATTGTTGTGGCATCCTAAAATTGTCCATTGCTGGCCAGGGAGGGATGTTGGCTGCATGCCCTCAGCTGGTGACAGTCTGGACAGGAGGAAGGGGATGCCAGTCAGGCTCTGGGGACACTGGGCACCACTTCGGCTGTGTCTGTGCAGAGCCACTGTGTCCTCCAGTTCAACCCTTTGGCCAAATTCTCATTACATTCAGACAGCTGGAGATGGTCAGTATTGGGGGATGTAGCCTGGCTCCATTTTTTTTACTACTGCTGTCTTGTGCCTCTGAGCTGGAAGCAAACATGAGACAAAGCCAAGCACCTTAACTCCCAGGCTAATCCGTGGCCTTCCTCACACTCTTCATCTCACAGAAAACTGGAATACTGCCTTTGGAATGAGCAGAGAATGTGCTTTTTGGGTTGTAACCTTTGCAGCTGGTGGGCCTTTAACATGAAGAAGGGGCTGAAAATACCCGTTTGGAGCTGATCCCCATTCACCTTGCAGGGCCCCTGAAGCAGCTGGTGCAGGAGCTGCAGTTCAGGTGTCTCATGTGCCTATTTTCCATGAACAGGTTTCCCACCTGGGCCATGTCTCCCATGGCAGATTGTAGCTGGAGGTCCCTGTTGGGAATTCTGGCTGTTTTTCCCACAGGCTGATGCAAAGTACCACAGGGCATGGGAAGTGGGCAGGAATCTGTCATACGGAGGAAAGCAGAGGCCTTGTCTGTGTCTCACACATTGCAATGGCTTTTTGGCAATAACGTCTTTGTCAATAATGCCTCTTGTCTTGATTTTTGTTCATTTGGGGGGAGTGTGTCACAAGCAGCTTTCCTTGGGGATGGGGGTTGGTGTGGTTCTTGTAGAAACACCACCTGTACAGTGGTGTGAAGAAGGGGGCTATTAAAGCGAAGAATTCCTTTCCAGCCTCAGTGCTCCTGTAGGTGTACCCAGGTTTGCTAAAAATAGGCTGCTTAGCTGACTGAAAATGGGCTGCCCCAGGCGTTTGACTCTGTGCAGCTCCCCTCCTCCTTTCCCTGCTTTTGAAGTTGAATGCTTATGGATGTTTCCTGGCTTATCACAAACCCATCACAACTGGCAGGACTCCACTGTTCCAGGGCTGAGGGTTTTCTTTCTCAGCCTCCACCCATGCATGTACCTCTCGGGAAAAGATCACGTGAAATCCTCTGCTCCTCCAAGAGGAGCTTGCCACTTCTCCGTGCCTCAAAGACCATGCTTAGCATTTCTTTCAGCGAGGATTTCCCACCTTCTGAAGGACCTCAGACACTGGCTGTGCCCTTGATCTCAGCAGTTCCTGTGATAGACTCGTTCTTGTGGCCTTTAGTCTCTGCTTTGAGCCCTTAGGCTTGTCCTAAGGAGCTGGATGAGCTTGTGAAGGGAATGGTATCTCCAGGAGTCCTCCTGTTTTAAGTGTTTCCCTCCCAGAGATCACAGGGAGAAGAAAACTCGCTGTTGATACCTGCTGAGGCAGAGCCACAGACTTTTTTTTTTGGGTTGGAAGGGACCTTAAAAATAATTTAGTGCCAATTCCCCTGCCATAGGCAAGGACACCTTCCAGACTTCCACCAGATTTAAGGGACACCTTCCCCTAGATTTAGGGAGTTTTTGCACCACCAGCAGCAGCTGGAAGTGTCTTGTACTAATTTTGGCTTTTTGTGGGGCACATTAGGGGACTGGTCTGGCTGAGTGGGAACAAGCTGGCAGAAGAAAAGGACATTTAGAGGGAAGGACATTCAGAAAACGTGACCGTGTCCACAGCAGGGCCCTGTGGGTGTGAGGCACTGCCACAGCTGGTGTTGACCGCAGGAAAAGGGAGGCAGAACAACTGTGGGACTCCAAGAGGTGTGGGCTGGGCTGTGTGTGTGTGAGCACTGCCAGAGCAACCACAGGGAGCTGGAGGCTGGGAAAACCCAGTGGGAAAGATGTGTGGGCCCTGCAGTGCTGCCAGGTGGAGGCCATGGCTGCTTCCAGGCTGCTCTTCTCACCTCGGGCCTGGCTGCTACAGCCGGGCTTAGGGGGGCAGGCAGTGTTCTAAGCTGTGCTTTAAAGGCTTGGGGGAACAGGTTTGTGCACACCTGTGGGCTTCCAAGCAGCTCTGCCGAGGCCTGAAGGGCTGTGCGGCCTGGCTGGTGCTGGGCACAGCTCCATGGCAGGCAGTGCTGTCAGGGGCTGTGGGCTGAGCACGGCTGCGAGGAGCTGTGGGGAATGGCTGTGCTCCCCAGTGCTCCCCACTGTTTCTGGGGAAATACCATGGAAAAATCAGAGTTGTTTCCCTTTTTAAGTGAAGCTTAAGTGGTTTCCCTGGCTTTAATGGAACAGACACCCAGTGCTAAGAGCTGCTGGCTCTGGCCAGCAGCTCTGCTCACAGCCCGTCTGCGTGGTGGGCAGGTGGGAAAGCATCCCAGGCAGGCAGCGGGGTGGTTCTGGCTGAACAGGCCATGTGGATGAGGAGCTGCTCCTTTCCCTCCCATCCCAGCACAAGTTAACCCTGTCAGAGAGGGTGGGAAAAAGAGAAAGGAAGAGGCTTTCCCCTTATTCCCCTAATGCAAGTGTGGCTGCCAGGCTCTGCACACAAAGGATCCCCTATGGAGGCTTTCCAGTGGGTTTCTACTAAGAAAATGATTCGTTTTAGAGAGAATTCTGAAGGCTTTCTTCAAAAATCTTCCAGAGACAGGGATAGAGTAGAACATGCAGGAAATTATTTAAGGGAGTTATTGTGCTGGACCTTTTCAGAGGGTTTCATTCCCTGGGGCGAGGGACATCCCTGCAGTGTCACCACAAATCCTACAGATATACATGAGAAAAATCTCAGAGGGTCTGTGCAGGTGCAGATAGCCCCAAATCTTGCTGAATTCCAATGCTTTGTGACATCCATGCTGCTTCAGGTCTGTGTCCATGGATCACAACAGTGATCCATTGCTGTGTCTGCCCTGTGTGGTTATATGGCTGTGGGGTTTAAACCCCTTTCCTGTTTGGGGGAGGTGCTGACTGATTTTTCAGGGGTGTCATCCCTGTGAGCTCTCGAGGAGACAGGAAAGTTCACAAACGTGTTTGGGAACAGTTTGTCTCCCTAAGAGCTTTGCTCCCCGGGTCAGGCTCTGCGATAATATCAGTGCCTGTGCTCAGGGAGGGATGTTTTGGTGGCTGGTGCACTGCAAACAAGACAGATAAATAACAGCAATCCGTGTAGACAGAGGTAATTAAAGTGACAGCCCCACTGACATATCGCTGAGTAAATGGATGGGATGATTTGCTAATGAAATGAGGATAAACGGATATATGGACATGCAGGATGGGGAAAATGACAGAAATATGAATTTGGTGTATTCCCAATAAGCACTCTCAGGGCTGCTGTGCAATGATTTAGTCAAACAAGGCTTTATGTCCTAAATCATGAAGTTGTTCCAGATTGCAATTACTTTCCTTTTCCTTATAGTTAAGTGTGGGATTGATCCAGAACTGGAGGAAGAGTGCAAATTCCTGAAAGAGGCAAAGCTGGCCAGTAATCCCAGTACTGGGCCATTGCCTGTGGGTTAAAGTACAAAGTACCTTTGAGGCAAGGAAATGTGCAAGCAATTTGATGAAAATCTAGGGAATTTTCTGTTCATTAGTCCTCCATTGAGTAACAGTGCAAGGTGCAGGAATGTTCTGGGAACATTAGCATTGAGATGAAGTCAAAATTAGAGAAAACAGAGCTAGGAAGTCCTAATACCCAAGTTATGCTCTTTGCAAACCCCTAGATGAAGTTGGAGTGGACAGAAAGTCCTAAAGGTGCTGTAAGCACATATTTAAGGCTGAGGCTCTGATGTCTATCAGTTTCTCTAGACCCTGATTAAGCACAGCTTAAGCTGCTTTACATCTGGGCCCAGTGCAAGAATGGTTTAATGGTTTTCAATCTTACATAGTGAGGATGTTAAGATCTGTGGTTATACACAGCTTGGCTGCTAAAGAGCTTCTCTTGGTTTTTTCCTCCTCTGTTCTACATGCTGGGCAATCCATGAATTTTTTTGCAATTTTGGCCAACTTTAGAGCAGAATCTAAATAACCAGCTTCTGATCCTATTGGTCTTCACCAAAACACTTGGCAGAGATAAATATTAATCTCTTAGTCGCTGTGTTTTTATATAATGATGGCTATCTGATGTTATTTAAAGTGGTAACCTTTGCAGCCTCTTAGCACTCTACAGCAGCCTTGCACATGCTGCTGTTTCTGGGGAAATACCATGGAAAAATCAGAGTTGTTTCCCTTTTTAAGTGAAGCTTAAGTGGTTTCCCTGGCTTTAATGGAACAGACACCCAGTGCTAAGAGGCATTTCAACTTCATGTGCTCAGGGTGGGGAAAAATGCTCCTTTAATATGAAAATGACATGATGCTTCTTTTCCAGAAATAGCATACGGTGCATGTTTGGAGGGTACCCATTAATCTTCATTAAATTAGTGTCCTGGAAATTGGGGTGAAGAGGGGAGGGAGTGGGAGGAGATGGGGCAGCTCTGGAGCACGTGTACCCTGCTGCTTTGTGCAGCTCAGAACATTAACAGTGCTGCTTGTTGGGACTTGAAGCTGAATTTTATGGAGGGATAAGATGGAGGAGGCAGGAGAAGGAGGCAACATAACTTCCCTGGAGGCAGCATTTCTGCTCAGAGCCTGCTTTGTTTTGGTGTGCTCTTCCTTCCTTGAGATTAATTAACGTGCAGTGGTGGGGAAGCTTTCGAAGGCTGCCCGATGCCACAAGCCACGTGTCCCTTTGTGTCCTGCAGGAAAGGCAGAGTAAACAAATCCATCAAACTGCTCTGAAGGTGGAGAGCTGTCTCCCAGGCTGGCTGGTCGTTTGGTTTCCAGAGAGGGAAAGAGCAGGTGTAAAGCACCTTTCAATGCAGAGCTCTCAAACCATTGCCCCTGTGTGGAGCTGGGCTGTGTTTGCTGTGTTGCATCCACAGTGCCAGGATTCCCTTCCCAGGCTTTGAGTCAAGCCCTGGCTGTGATTTTGCTCTGGTTACTCTGTGCTCTGGCCTGGTGTGTGAGCAGCAGGTACTAAATATTGCCTTTTGCAAAGAGCAAAGAAAAGCAAGGGAGTGTCTTGCATCTTCCTCTGAGAAGTCTGTTTGCTTTGTCCCTGGGCTGAGCAGGAATCAGGAATGATGATTTCCCCATGCCAGGAGCTCCTTTGCTTCCACTCAGCCTGTGCAGGGTGCAGTGCCTGTTCTTGACAGATGCCATGTGAGCAGAGCCACACCTCTGAGGCTTGTATTGATTGGAAAAAGCTTAGAAACATTTTTTGTCACCAATTGAAACTCTTCTCCATCAATTTTGCTCTGCTGGTTCCTGTCTGGACCCAAATTGAAGTGTTCAACATTCCAGACAGGCTGGATTCAAGAGGAAAAGCAAGGTCATGGTTCATGATTTTTTTACGGATTTTGCAATATATTTTTCAGAAAAGAGAGTTTACAAAACCTAGTTCTGTGTGACTTAAATATTCCTCCCATATACTGTTTATTGTGATTTTGTTCTCAAGGTACTTTAAAGCTTTTCTGCTTCATGGTTCAAACAGAAAGAAGTGGATGCAATTTCTTGTCAATCTCAGTGTGTTTTTATTATTTGTCTTGAAGTGGCAGGTAGAAACCACAGCTGAGTTGGGATTTTTTCAGCCCACAGCTTGTATTGCTGACACTGAAAGATTGGATGTGTGTGGCTGGAAGAGTCTAAAACTCACTTTTCCCACAGTAGCTGGACCTCCTCAGGTTTGCTTTCTTCTTGGTGCCTTTTCCAAATTCCTCTTCATGCTGAGTAAAGGGAGGTTGTTGCCACAAGTTAAGCAAGGCTTGCTAACAAAGCTTGAGCTTGGAATTCAGGAGTGTAATCCTCATGTAAGGTGCAATGCCACAAACCACTCCAATTACAGGGCAAACTGGTGTGCACATGCTTCATCCTGAACCCAGCTGGAGACTGCCTGCTGAGTTGGCACAGCCTTCATTCCAGACTCCTGGGGGTAGCACCAGAAAATCTGTGGGCTTTACTCAATTTGACCATAAAGTGAACATTAAGAAATTCAGGATGCAAATTTTGTCTTCAGTGGTTCAGGGTGCCCCTGAGATGGATCTGATGCAAGCGGTCTGTCCTGGCTTCTTGCTCTTGTTAAATATCTTTCTCATGCTGTTGTAGAGTGGAGGGAGGGTTTTGTGCCAGGCATAATAAAAATATAACCTCTGTCCCAAATCCTGCTGCTTTCATGTCAGAGCACAGCAAATGTTTGCATATTCTGATGCCCAGATGCTAGGGTAAAACCTCTTGTCAGCTGTGCTTTATAGTGAGGGTGAAGTTGTTTATCCCTTTTTCCTTAAGCTTCTTTAGGTGTAACCTGTTCCTATAAAAAAGGAGTTTCTCCCACTGTAAACTATATTTTTTTAAGAGATCAAATTACATAGTATGTGGAATTTCACCTCTGTATTGCAGATATAACAGTCCCTGGTGGTTCAGATTATTTTTAAGTCACTCTCAGCTGAATTAGGTGTATTTTACCTTTACATTTTGGGGCAAGTGTCTCTGGAGAGCTCACAGCCCAGCTCAGTGGTGCAGAACCTGCCTGTCGTGGCAGACTCTTGTCCCTAAGAGGCATTGCAGGGCCATAAATGAGAAACCCTCCTCCTCACTCAGGGGGTTTCCCATCCTTTGGGAAGAGGAGGAAGGGCTGGGATGCAGGAGATGCTGGGAAGCGTGGTTGGAGGGGGTGGAGAGGCCATGAATTGCTGCCTGTGGCTGAGTGCCGTGGGCAGCTGACTGGGAAATATTAGAGCATGGGAATGCTGGGATGATTCCTGTCAAATTCCTTGCCCCGTTCCTTGCTAAAGGCTGCTGGCTTCATGGCACAGGCTGGTTTTGAGTCCTGCGGGTGCTGGGAAGCTTTAGGCTGCTTCCAAATCACCAGATCAGAGGGAAAATGGGATCAGAAGTGCAAATGAGTGAGAGAGCCGGCAGCAGATTTAATGTCTTGTGGCATTTTCCTCAGAGCTAAAGCAATTAGTTCAAATGGGGAGCCTTGGGTGAGCTTTAATTCCCTTTAAGGTGTGTTTGGAAGGTTTCTTGCAAACCCAGGGCTCAGGTGGCATCCCAGCCTTCCTCCAGGCTCGTGTAGTCTTCCATGCTTGGATTGTGCTGGAGTTTGAAAGGAGCTCCTTCTGGGAGCTGAAACATCCCAGCAGTGCTGCCACTGGAGCTCACCTGGGAGCTGTGGCTGTGTTCCTTGCCAGTGGCAGCTTGTTATTGGTTTATTGTCTGAACCTGGGATGGGGAGCTGCTGGGGAATTGTCAAGGCTTAGCAAAAATCAATAGTTGTATTTTCCTTTTAGCAGAGCCGCCTCTGAAGCTCTCTTTAAGGTTGGTTTCATGTTCAAATGCAGATCCTCAGCTCTCCTCAGCACGCTCCACTGGCTCTGAAACGCCTTCTGTGGTGGGCAGCGTGTCTGATGTGAGCTGATGTGGCTTTGCACTGCTCCCTGCTGCTTCCCTGGGCTCCAGGGGAAGGAAATGTTAACTGGTCATGTTCCACTTATCTCCAGCTGTTGAAACATCCTTTTCCAGGTGATGAAGACACATATTGTTAAGACTTGAGGCCTTGCTCTTTGCCAAGGATATCGTGTCCATTTATCTTCCCTTAAAATGTTTTTGTGTTTAATCTCTCAGTTCATCTTCACAACACTCGTCACTCTGACAAACAACACCCAGTTCTAGACTCAACAGCAGGGGATGGAAAACAGAGGAGTGCTCTGCACCAAATCAATTTCTTGAAGCTGAGATTTATTGCAAATTAGTCATGAATCATAAAATAAAAGCTTTGCACAGAACCAGAGCTCCCGTGGAAATTCTGGGAGTGCTCTCCTGAGTTCCAATCTCATTTGTGGTGCTCTTGGCTCTTTTGATATTTGCTGGCACTCCAAGAGGCCTGGCAAGCTCACAGGAATTGACAGAAGAGTCTTTAAGGAAATACAGACCCAGGTGATGTCTTCAGCCTGGTGGAGTTATGGACTGGGGCAAAATGCAAAGGAGACATCTGTGCCGGGACAGAACTGGTTGTACTGTTACTGCTTTGAAGATATCTGCGAGATCTGGGGGAGGATCCATGGCCTAGGAACTCCATCCACAGCTTAAGGAGGAGGGTGGAACAGTTCATGACAAGATCCTGGAAGGGAAACTCCCTCTGTGTTCAGGGGAAATTAGGCTGTCAATGAGAAGCTCCTAACGCTGGACTTGGGGTTCAGCCTGTTGCCCTGGAAACCTTAAATCATATTTGAGGTGGCAACAGTGCTAAATCCCAGTAAATGTCATCTCCTGTCGGGTGGTGGCCTCATTTGTGAGAGGAGATAAAGCTCCCCCAGCCTGTTCACCTTGTCGGTGGGAAGCAGATTCTCACTTTGCCTTTGTTTCCTCCTGTGTGGAGCACTGGCCGCTCGTTTGGGGGAATGGGGAGATATAATTAGTGTTTATGAAACACTTGGGGATTGTGTAAAACAAATCATAAAAAAGGGGAGCTCTGCCAGAGCGCTGACAATATTTACACAACATCTGAAGCCTGCCTGTGTTGGACTTTATCATAAGGAAATGTGTGCAGGTGCCAGAACTTGAGCAACTGTTAAATGCATCCTTCTGGCTCGGCGTTGCCATCCATGAATCCTGTGGGAAATCTCAGTCCTTGAAGCTCAGACATAATGCTCCTGCTGGTTATCATCCAAAGCTCTCGGAAGGGGAGACCACCTCCCTGCTTGTCTGGAAGAGGGCTGATGGATCCTCAGGGAAGCCGAAGTATTTGAGGATTGTGAAAGTGCTCTAAATTCACAAAGCTTGCTCTGCTTTGTTCTGTTTTCTGCTTTTGGCTTTCCCTCCTCCTGCTCTGAGGAGGGGTGGGGTGAGGAGGGTTTAAACCTTCCCCTGGAACAAATTCCAGCAGCTTCCTTTCACAGTCTTCTTCTCACTTTAGGTGGCACCTCCTGCTCTCCAGGAGGAGGCTGCATCTTCTAAGAGTTCAAAGCCTAAACACTGAAGGTTATTTCTGCCTTCCTTTAAAATCTGGGATTGAAAGGCTGCTCAGGGATACCACCAGCACCTCAGAGCTAATTCCCACCAGGCAGGATGAGCCCTTGCATTCAGCATCCTCATGGTACAGTGGGATGCCTGATGCCCCACCCTGGGTTTGTGCCCAGAGTGGGATGAGGCACACCCCAGGCTCTTGCAGAAGGAGGATTTATGGACTCATTCCTCCCTGAGCTTCCTGGGTTTAAACATCCTGTTTCACCTTGGCACTCCATGGCAGCCAGCTGCTGCCTTTGCCAGCTGATAGCCTTATCTGCTTGGGGGACCTTCCCCTGAGATGGGATCATGCTGCAGGATCACCTTGGGCACCAGGAAGGTGCTTCTGCAGGAAGGGTGCCTGATGGGATTTTAGGATCCTTGGGGGAAATGCAGCCAGGATCAATGTGCTGCTTGTTTCTCATGCCTGAACTGCCCAGGAATCCATCTTTTTTTCTGCTATTCTGTGCTCAGTGCTGGATCCAGGATCTTGCCTGGAGCTGATACTCAGCTGTCTGCTTCAGCTCTCAGCTGGGTGTTTATCAGTGGCCTCCTCCACCCAGTTGCACGTTCAGGGTGACTTACAGATGAGTGCTGGCTATCAGCCAGGCAAGCATGGAATATCCCAGCCTTTTTATAGCATTTTTGGGATCAAACCAGATCATTTTCAGCCCTAGCACGCTCTTGTGCAAATACCAGCAGCAAAATGTCCTTCAAAAAAAATTTCCCAAAGGAAAGATTAGAAGTCCCTCTGCCCCTGGAAAGTGGAGTTTTGAGAATCGTCAAAGGCCAGGGGAGATGCTGGGAAGGAGGAAAAGGGCTGGTGCTTGCAAATTCCTCTGGTCTTTGAGCTCACTGCTAGGATTTAAACGCAGGAATATGGTTTGGTTTAGCTGGAGGAGATTTATGGCTTTTGGAGGAGGTGGGCTGAGCGGCTAGATCTGCGACCCCTTTTGAATTTCAAACAAACAAATGCTGAACGTATTTTATTATCTTTTAATTGAATGGTCTCCTGTATCTCCCACAGACTGCAGGTAAGTGCCTGGCATATTGAGGCACTCTGGGGTTATATTGATCACAGGGATAAATCACAAGGGACGTGGAATGAAATAAATTCATTCCTTCTGAACATTTTGGTATGTTCCTTAAGAATGAGGAAGCTCTGCCTTCCTGGAATTTCAAATGCCTTTGGATGTTTGATCAGATCCCATGCGAGACCGAGTGGTGTGTTTTGGCTCTGCATTCAGGTTTTTTTGCATTTCTTGAAGTTATTAGAGAAGCACAAAGTTCTGGCAAGAAGTGAATTTCTTTAAATCCTGCCTAATGCTGAAACTCCTGTCTGGGTTTCCAAATTTTAGTGGGAACAAGACTAATGTCCATTTCAAGAAAAATAGAAGTTGGACTAAGGCACTTTCTGCTCTTCTGTGTATGGGGAGGGTGGGAATTGAGGGGAAAAGTGAGGCTCAGCAGCATTTCTAATCAAATCCATGGTCTGATAATTGTCTTAATTTCAATTAGTGAAAATAATTCATTTATTTTTATCTGAGGCCAGCTGCAGATGCTCCAGGGAATTCAGGGCCTCCTTCTCTCTGAAAGCTGGAATGAACCTGCTGGAAGCATCAGTCTGATGGATTGTGCTGGGCATGTAATGGCAATGCAGGCTTGCAGTGGGAATTACTGGGATGGTGCTTAAATGGACCTGAGCAATCTTTCAGCCATAGCTGGATGGCACTGTTAAAAACACCAGGGCCTTGAGTGACAGCTCGAGTCTATTTTTGACATGCAGGGAAAGCAGGAAGGTTTAAACAGAGCAGATTGAGGAATGTTTGTTTTGTTAGTCAGGATTTGCTGTTAGAATGGTGTTGGCTTCAAATTCGTTGCCTTTAACTTCCCTGGAAGCTCACTGAGTTCAGTGGGAATGAAGGAGAGAGATGGGAAAATCCCCCCAATCTGTGAAACTCAGAGGGGCTGCAGCCCCATGCCAGCATTTAACAATTCCCTCAGAAAGGCTCTTCCACACTCTGGATGAATGTTTCAGTCACTAGCTAGGATGCAACAGTGATTCCAGAAGGTTCAGGGTGTGGAAGGCCTGGCTCACCTGGAGAAATTGGGATTTCAGGCAGTCTGGGTTTCTCCCTGTGGTGTGGGCTGCTTGTACAGAACCTACAGAAGCTGTTCTGCTTCTGCAAACGCTCCTGGAAATGTTTTCAGCTGCATCAGGAGCTCCTGTGTCAGCTCAGGAGTTCTTTTGGATCACAGCTTTAGGTTTGACTGTCCAGCTTCTACTCCAGGACCTCTTCCCACAAAACACTGGCACAGTGTTGCTTGTCTTGGTTTAAAAAAAAAAAAAAATTGTAAAAACTTTGTGTTCTTAAGCTCTTGATTAGTCTCTTCAGCTGAACTCCCACAACTCCCTGTCAGCAGCTGCTTCAGGGACTCCTACTGGGTAGAATTTTTGAGTTCAGCATTTCTTGTGTTGTTGTCAGACAACAGAAGAAGCTTTCTCGGTTGCTGGTCTTCTACTGCTCTCCCCATCCTTCCTCATCTTGAAGAGGGAGAAAATCCCAAACCAAAATAATAGAATCCCACAGTTTTACAGAAGAAATTGCAGAGGCACTGAATGTGACTTGGGGGTATCCCTTGGACACTGTGGGTGTCAGTTCTTACAACACACCAAATTCAGTGGCATTTCTTAACGAAAGTGGGGATATAAATGTTTGTGAATGATCACACAGCAGTGGTGTTAGCTTAGAAATGGATTTCATTCAGTGTGAGGTCCTGTGAAATATTACAACAGAGTTTGTGAGCTGATCTTCCTTGGAGGAAAAGGTGGGAGAGCTTCGCACTCCTACAAGAATTGGGGTTTTAGGTTCTTCACTGACATTTGTTGCCTTTACCTTCTGTGGTTCTGTCTCCTCCCTGACGTTTACTCTGAAGGGGCTGTAGCAGCTTTCACACCTTGTCTTGATAATCTGCTACTGGTTTATTAAGGAACTTTTTGGCTTTAATTGAATTAAACCACCATGGATGAAGAATTGGATGAAACTCTCTCTAAAGGATGAAACCTTCACTAAGCCTCTTCCTTCGGCAGGGGCTGCAGCTGGAGAGTCTTTAAGGTCCCTTTCAAGCCAAACCATTCCATGATTAGCCTCTATCCTAAAAGTCTGGCATCTACAACTGCTCAGACAGGTGCTGCCCTCTGCTCTGCCCGGGTAATTGCATTTCAGCAATCCCTACAACACCTTGAAATCCCTTAATACCCTTCACAGCTTTGCTGTGCTTAACACACCTGAGTCCCTCTGTGTCTGCAATGATCTCCTCACCTCTATCATGCTCATCATTATTTATGAGGCTCATGGCATGGGTGTATTGGTATTTTCTAGGTGTTACCCAAGCTCTCAGCCCTGCAGGCTGATCTCCTGACTTAGAGCAAGGAGTCTTTGTCCTACAGGGAGAGAGAGGGAACTAATTGTGAAATGAGTTCTGCTCAGTGAGATCAGTGATTTACTCTTCTGTTTGGAAACTACCTGGGCTGAAAGCATTTGAAAAATAAAGTTGGCATCAGGAGCTGGGCTAAGTGGCACAGATAATTTGAATCTGTGCGCTAATCACTGGTTCATTTTCGGATACACAGCCAGACTGCTGTTATTATGATGGAGTGCAGGTAGCAACACTCCTGGTGCTCTTAGGACCTGTTGCTAGTTTTGTGACAAGGTTAATTAGGCCCCATATGAATTTCTAAGTTGTTTGAAGAAAATCAGAGGTAGTTATTTTTAGAGATGCTTCCAAATTGCCCCTCTAGAGGTGCAAGAGTTGGGTTGTGGCCCAGCTTTGTCTCGGAGATCTGAGTTCACAGAGGCAGAGAGGTCTCTTGGCTAATTTAGAGTAATTGAGCCGTGAACATTTTGAATGGTGAGGGAGCTGGAGAAATGAAGCTGTAAAGCTTCTGTGGTGTCAGTATTTTAAACAACAAAAAGATACTCACCCAGGATGTCATGGATGGGGAAAGTGCCTCTGCCCAGAGAGAAGCTGCTTTCTTGCAGCTGTGCTCTGTTGCTTCAATTTGTTGTCTTATTTAGAGACAGGTTGTGTCCCTGCCAGTGGATTTATCTTTTCCTGCTGGCTTAGAAAGTGCTTTTGTGGGGCTGCAGCTTCCCCCTGAAGCTTTCTGGGAGCTCCAGGTGAAGGCAGAGGTTGCAGCAGAGCTGTTGCAGGCAGTGGGGTGGCAGCTTGGCCTGGCTGTGCCAAAAGCTGGGTGTGAGCTCTGACTGCTCACCGGGAGGCTGCCCTGCTCAGGGGCTGTTAATTGATCCCACTCCTCCCCAAAATGAAGATGGGTGCATTAAGAGAGCAGTTGGCTCTGCCACTTGACCCAGAGGAGCATTTCCATTAAGTTGCAGGGTCTGTATCCCCGCAGGAGCAGATGGTTCCTGCCCGTGCCTGATGCCGAGAACAAAGAGCTGCTTCCCTGAGACAAATGCAAGGGGCTGAGCCAGCTGAGTGTTGCTCTCCATGGGCCTTTGCCTCTGTAGAAGAAGCAGAGAAACACTCAAGGGGCTCTAAGGAAGAGCTGTACCCACACAAGACATTTTATTTGTTACCTGACTTCATTGGGAGCTCTTTTCTTGCATTTCTGTCTCCAGGCTCGGAGCTGCTGGGGAAAGACCAGATGCTCCCTGTTTATACACGCTTTACTGAAGTGTTTCCTTTTGTTTGGAGGATCCTCTTTGAAGCTAGAAATGAAAATAGCTTTGATTGCTGCCTCTTAGATTATTCTGAAGCTGTGTGGTTAAGGGAAGATGTCCAAAGTTTAATCAGTGGGTCCCATATCTCTGTCTGGAGAGCTGCAGGAGATGGGAAAAGAGCAGCTGTGGGTGAGAGGATGGGGGAATTTTGCTTTTTTTGAGTGTCCTCTGGTAAAGCACCATTTGGGGAATGCCCTGCCAAAGTGGGGTGTTCAACCAGCTCTGAGTCTGAATAAGAAACTTGTGGATCTTTCAAGATTTGAACTTTCTCACGTGACTTACCATGAGGGCCTTGAGATGGATTGTGATGCTGTTCTGTACCCAGGCCACCTCTTTAAATGAAACCTGAGGCTGTGTTTGCCCCTTTGCTGTACAGCCAGGGGGATCTGTGCTTTTTGTGTGGGGTACACCTGGAGTCTGATACTGGTGGTGTTTCCTCCAGCAGCAGCAAGCCTGGGAATCCCTGCTCTGCTCAGCAGCCCAAGCCATGACTCACAGAACGGGGTGGGGAGAAGAGAGGAGTATTGAAAAACATGCAATTAAAATCAGAGATGTTCCAAGAACCTGGGTATAAGAATCCACTACAGTGTCCTGGTATTTGTGCTCCTTGTGCTGCACCCATGGCCACCCTGATTCCCTCTTCCATGGATGCAGTTCATCCCTTTTGGGAATGTCTTTTGTCACCAGCAGAGCTTCATTCTGCAGGGATGGCACAGATGGAACCAGGGCAGCTGCGAAGGAAAGAGGCCAAGTGGGTGCTGCTGTCCCTGGCAGCAAGTCTGGACCCAAGGCTCTTGTTTAAAGCCCCTCTCTTTCAACACCAACTCCCTTTTGGGAGCTCTGCTCTCACAGGACTCCAATTCCAAGCTGCTTTAAGGCGTTTGCTTTTCATCTATCACCTGGGAATTCTGTGCTGGCAGGGGAGATGGAGGCTGTGGGTGAGCGTGAGCTTGGCATGCCTGCCTGGGGCCCTGTGCTGCTTGTGAGGAAATGTCTGCTCCCTCCCAGCTTTGGGAGGAGGGAGAGGAAAACACCTCGGCCTGCCTGTGCCAGCTACGAGTCTGGCAAAGTGCTGAGAGCAGTTGGAGCTGTGCTCTGTGCAGTGCCTGGGGAACACCTGTGTGCCAGGGCTCATCTGCCCCTTGTTTCACTTCATTCCAGCCTCACCAGGCACCTAAAAGAAGTTTCTCCTCCTTCCCAAAGGTCTGGCTGGCAGCAGGGATTTGCAAACAGCACAGTTTGATCACAAAAGGGATCCCAGGTTGCTCGGGCTTGGCATTGGCAGGTTTGAAATCCGGATGGAATTCAGGGTGGGACAGTCCCAGTCCTGAAGGGTTTGGTCTTTTCTCACCCTCTTGAGAGTCTGGTGACACAGCAGGGACTCGACTGAGGTCACGTAGCTGTGGCAGAGGAGGGGAGCCTGTGTGGAGGCCCAGCAGGAGCTGGGGTTGCAAATAAAGCATCTCACCCCTCCTGCCCCCAGCATCTCCCCGGCAGGGCAGTGGCTCCAGGCACTGCCTGGGAGCATCTCCTCTCCTCTCTGCTGGTTTTGCATGGCTGGAAAAGGCTCAGGGAATGTGGCAGTGACGAGCAGGGCTGTTTGAAGCCTGGTTTCCCTGGGCACATCCTCTCACTGCACCTCCGAGCTTCACTGAGGCAGAACTTGGGAACAAAGCACGTTTTCTGCCATCTGCAGCGCTCTGCCTTGCACAAGAACAAGCTTGCAGAAACCCATGTTCCTGGCAAGGCCTGGGAAGTGGGTGGGATAGCACAAACAGGCTGGAGATGGAGAAATCCAGCCTCAGAAAGGAACTTTCACTCTGTCCTGCGGTGCCTCAGGCAGGGATTTGGATCTGAGGAACAGAGCCTGCATCAAAGTTTGGAAGAAATGCATAAAACTGGGAGATTTGGGGAGCAGTGAGAGTGTAGCCTTAGGCTCAGCTCTGTGCATAGGTGCTGTACAACTGGCATTTCAGGTCTGGCTCTGCAGAGCTCTTGTTCTCCCTCCTGCTGCTCTTAGCTGGAATTTCTGCTGGCTGCAAACTGGCTCATGTCAGGGAGGGTTTTCCTCTTGTCCCCCAGGCCAGCCTGTGCTTGGATCTTGGGCTTGTGTGGGTCTCCAGAGCCACTGAGGGGTGAAGAACTTGGGTTTTCCACACCCCCTGACTCTGATTTGTGTCCTGCATTCAGGTCAGCTGAACAGGGTCCTGGTCCAACCCTGTCCAACAGGGAATTATGCATTTCAGGGGAAACGTGGAGGGTTTGGGGTGCCAAGGTGTCGTCAGCTGGTAGAAAAATGAGGATGTGATGCTTTCCCTGTTTCGTGCTTAGAGTCAGGGTACAGGAGAGCGAAGCTGAAAATAATCCTTGAAATAATCTAATTCTCAGGATTCACTCCTTCCTCTGGTCTTACAGGATTAGAGCATGAGATGACAGGCACAAACCCAAACCCTAATCCTTTGTCCCTGCTTTCCCTTGTGCAGGATTTGCCATTCAGCAGGACCCAAAGCACAGCTGACCTGCTCCACACTGAGGGAAGGATGCCAGAAAAGTGCCAAGACAGAATAAAATCCACCCTGATCCTGTCTGGAGGAGTCAAGAGTGGACAACCAACAGGAACAGAAGCTTTTTGCTTCTCCTCAGTTTCCTTGGGGTCTTTGGATAGGAAAGCAGCTTGCCTGGGGTGGCTCCCACTCTCTTCTCCCATTTTTAGTCCTTTGGCATTAATGTGGATTATTTCAAAGGGTAAATTGCAGTTGTCATGAATGCAAACAATATTTAGGAATGTAACACTCGAGCTGCTGAGAGAAATTTTGATCTGTATGTGTATGGAGGAGCCATATCCAGGAGAGATGGCACGTGATGGTTTTCAGCACGGGAACTCCTGCTGGGGGGGTCTGTTCTGGGAGTAAATCTCGAGTCAAACGCTTCCAACAGAATGGGATTAAGTTTGGATTTAAGCTGTTCTCTTAACATTTAGTCTGGAATTACTCTGCTGTGAATCTGGAGGAACAAAGGGATCATTCAGAGTTCACTGGGGATCACATAATGCTGATACTACCACAATTAAATAGAAATTCAGAGGCAGGTTATTTCTTTGGGCCTGCCTGCTGTAGAAAAAGGAAAAGTCATCAAAACAGGCTGAAAGAACAGGCAAAGACCTTCATGTGAAAGGCTTTGGATGCTGCTACAATCCCTGGAAAAAGGACTAGCTTGGTACTGTAGGTCAGCATTCAAGGTGTTTATAATGCACAACCTGTACCCAGAATCATTGCTTGAGCATGGTACAAAGGTGAAGGAGTCCCTGGGTCTTAGAAAATGTCCTTGTGCAGAGAAGCAGATCCTGAGAGTCCTCCTTGCCATCTTCTGGCCAGAGCAAGCCCTTTTTGAATCATGTATTCTTTAATCTCCCTGCATGTCTTTAATTTTCTTTTATCATTATCATTATTATTAATTTTATTTTATCATCAATTTCTTTTATCATTCTTTAATCTCTCTGCTTCTGACCGAGCTACCAGACCTGGTAACCCTGGGGGAGATTTCACCCCTGGATCCCTTCCCAGCCTCTCCCTTCAGCCAAGGTCACGCCTGGCTGTGCTTGCAGGACCTCCTGTGCTTGTGGCCATCAGCCACTGACCTCCCTGGAGAGCCCAGAGCCTGCAGAGGGAAAGGTGGGAATCTTCCGAAAGCACATTCCCAGCCTCCAGCATCATTCCAGCTCCCCTCCCTCCCGGAGACCTCCAGATGTGGTGTGTGTTGTGGCACTGTTTGATGCCGAAGGGACACAGCCTGGGACAAGGATTCTTGAGGGGATGCAGCCTGGGATGGAGAATTTGGAGGGGCTGGCTCATTTTTTCCTGCCTTGAGGATCCCAGTTCGTGCCTGGTGCGCGGTGCAAGATGAAATTCTTGCAGCTCAGGGAGGGATTAACAGTACGAGCTGCGGTTCCTTGCTGGCTCTGTCAGAAAGCAGGTGGGAAAAGAGACTTTAATGTGAGATTTAACGAGGTGCCAAAAGTCACCGCCGCGGGAGGTGAGGCCCCAGGTCGGTCTGAAAAGAGATGAGCCTGCTCGGAGAGGCGGAATTGCGCGGATTTGTGCGGAATTGTGCGGATGAAGAGCCGGGCACGGTGCAGGCCGCGATCCCGCGGTCGGAGCAGCCCCGGTGCCCCCGCCCGGCGCGGGGCTGCAGCGGCGGCGGCGGCCACCAGAGGGCGCTGGAAGGATGCGGATGCCGGGGCCGCTTCCCGGCCGCTCCCGGGAAAATCCGCGTTTGCCCCTCGGTGTGAGCCGCAAATCAGCGCAGGGGAGCGTGAAACGAGGCGGGAATGGCGCACACCCAGCATCACTGCTTCATGCTGGTGTTCTTTCCTACCCGGAGGGGTTTTTTTCTGCTGTTTTCACAGGTCTGATGGATTTTGCTCACCTTCCTTCAGTCCTGTTAAGGGGTTTTCCAGGGAACAATCTAGTTTCTGTATCCTGAATTCCGGAGATAAGGCCCTGAACTGAGGAAAAAAAGGGACGCACAGAGGAGATAATTTTAGAATTGTATTTTGTCCAGGTTGAGAGGTTACAATTTCTGTCTCATTTCCCTGAGTTTGAGCAGGGGATACTTGGTTTCCTGGTCCCAAAGGGTGACAGGGAGAAGTTTCTCTAAGAGAAACTGTCTTTCCTGTGGTGGAAGGTGCTGCAGGAACAAATCCTCCTCCTTCAACTGAGTGTCAGAGGAAATTCAGAAATAGTTTGAAATTAAAATGCTTATTTTTCCCTTTCACTTTGGCCTTGTACTTATCCTTACTCAATTTGATTCCAATTTTTTTGGCTGCACATTAAAGTAAATAATTCTATCTTGGACTATCTCAGAATTTTCATTCTGCAAAATATCTCAAGATCTGACTTTGATTTTTTTTTTAATTTTTTTTTTTCCTTTCAACCTGAAATCAGGAGGAAATGAAATCAACAGCCTGGCATCTCTTTTGGAGAGAGAATTCTGTTTTCTGATCTCTTCCTGACACTGTCTTTCTGATGTTGCTGGAGTGTTGAACTGGGGTGACGGCTTGGCTGGGCTGGAACGTGTTCCTAGGAAGTCTCTCACTTCATCCTCCGCCTGACATTTGTGCCGAGGCCAAGGCAAACCTCGATGCAGTTTGAACACTGATCCACGCTTTGGGATCGGCAGATGGGAAGTCTCAAGAAATATTTTATCTGGCAGAAGATTTTTGTCTTGGAATAAGCGCCCGTGAGCCGGGGGTGGAGCGGGGACGGTGATGACAATTTGCAGGTAGAGAGAGGCAGTGTTTTCGACCTTCAGGCAGAAATATTGAAATATTTAATGCCGAATATAATGAAGTATATTGAGAGCTGCACTAAACGGTGCAGCCTTTCTGCAAAATATCAGCCTGGGGCTGCGGAGGCTCCCGTTCTGCTCCTTCCCCTGCGGATGGCGCTGCTCGGGCTCGGNAGGTGCAGCCTTTCTGCAAAATACCAGCCTGGGGCTGCGGAGCCCGGCCCGGCCCGGCCGTTCTGCTCCTTCCCCTGCGGATGGCGCTGCTCGGGCTCGGACCGGGCTCCGGGGCTGGCAGGGGGAGAAAGGACCTGCGTGGTGTCCCGGGGGAGCTCCGGGCTGCCGTGGGCACCGTGCTGCCAGGCTGAGCTTTGGAAGTGGCTGCTCGAAGCGCTGTGCTCCAGAATTCTGCCCTTCCTCGCTTTCCCACCCGAGCTGAGGCTGGCACGCAGGAACCTCCTGGCCCGGACGTTTCTTGGTGTCAGTGGCATCTTAAAAGCTTCCAGGAGAAGCTTCTGCAGACCAGCAAGCAGCAGGAGAGCAGTTGGTGCTCCAGGGAAGGCAATCCCCGCAGGACAGGCTCTTCCCAGGAGGGTGCCACAGGAGAGAAATTACTTTGTTGACCACTCCTTTAATCATCTTTAAACGCACTGAGTTTATTCTAGCAAAAATCCAGCACTCGGCTTGGAGAAGTATCCTCAAGCTGCTCAATTTGTTAAACACTGAAAGCACAAATAACCTCTGGAGGGATCTTTTTTTTCCAAAGCATGGATCATCAATTCCAAGTCTGAAATGTCTTCTGCTTCATAAAGTCATTTATCAAATAATGTAATATTAAAGCAACACCCATTTCTGGTAATAAACCAAAAAATGGGAGTTTTGCTTGCAAAATAAGATGCAGCTTTGATAATTTAATAATAACAACAAAAAAGAGGAGGGTTTTTTTCCAGTTGGCAAACCCCAGCACTTCCTGCAAAGTGGCAAACAAGCAACTGAAGAAAAGACAGAGCCTGCTCTGAGCTGTGAGGTTTAAATCAAAACATGCACACTTTAAAAAAATATTTCAGGGTTTTAGAGGCCCCAAAAAGGAGGGAGAGCAATTCATCTGCCTTGGGTTTAGGGTGGTGGCTTGGACTGTTCAAAGAGACAGCACGTGTGTGGGAATACTCCCCTGGAAAATGAAGATATTCCCTCATCAAAGCGGGAACCTGCAAACGTGTGTTGCATAAAGGGGGAAATTCCAGGCATTCCTGGGGAAATTGCAACTTCTCCACTGTGGGATTGAGCCCATGAAATGCTTGTAGACCATCCTGGGAGTCTGGGTGCAGGGCTGGAAGGAGATGCAGGAGGGAGACAGGGGGTCAGAATGCCCCTGTGTGAGGAGGGAAGCAGGAATTGGCTGTTCCACATGGATTGGACATTTCTCCCCAGCCCAGGGTTGCAGCCATGCTGATAACCACAGCTCCACCTGGCCATCAATTATTCATAGAGACCCCAGCAGCACTGGGAGGCTGCACGGATGAGAGGCAGCAGTGTTTGAGCTGTTAATTGGATGGGTAAGTTCCCCTCTCCTGAGGGCCGAGATGAACTTCCCATTGACCCCAAAAATGGTTTCTGGAGGCTGGAACAGAGCCCAGGGTGCTGAGGGCAGGTGGCTCTGACCAGCTCGTGTTGCACTTTGCAGAGCTGCTGGGCTGGGGCTGCTTCCAGGCTCCTCAGGGGAATTGGGTGAGGAAAGGAAGGGTGGGATCCCAGCCTGGCCGAAATCAGGGGCCTCTCAGCTCCCATGGCATCACCCAGCCTGATGCTCTGGGGCAGCAATGAGCTGCTGCTTCCCAGAATAACCTTTTGACTCTCCTTTTGGGGGAAAGGAGGGGTTTTTGTCAGAGCAGAATTGGGCAGCTCTTGCCTTCTCTTGGCTCTGCTTCAGGCCATTGCTGACTCCTTGACTTGACCCCACGGCCACCTCCATCATCCTGACTCTGCTGGCAGAGCTGCAATGAAACTCAAAATCCCCTTATCTCCCCCTCAGACTATCCAGCTTGATGGAAGTGGACAGGGAGCCCTGGGAGGAGGGAGCTGCATCCATGGGGCTGTGGGAGTGGGTAGGAAAGAATACAAAATGTTCAGGGCAGATGCCCGGGGATGCTGGAGATGGGTTTGTAGGACTGTGAGCGGGTCAGGGATGTATTTTATCTGTTATCAGTGTTTTAACTCCCTTTGGGAAGGGAGGGAAACCTTCCAAGTGGATTGTCTTTGTCTTGGGACATTCTTGGCAGCGTGGCACTGAAAGTGCTTGTTCCTCTGTGCAGTCCCTGCTGCGGGAGCCCTATTCCAGCTCGTGCTGAGTGTCCCCCAAAATCTGCCAAACCAACGGGATTAAACCAGTGACAGCTGTCAGGCAAGCCTCAATGTAGAGCTGATCCATGTCCTCCACCTCCCCTGTGGCTTCCCTGCTCTTTTTAGGGCTCCTTTTCTCACTCCTTGGTGTTTGAAAGTCTCCAAAACTCAATGTCTGGAACCAGAGAGCGGCTCACACCCTTCGACAGATGAATGATGTCCCTCTTTGTCTGTTCACTGCAAAAATATTCCCCTGCCTTCCTCGCCTTCATCTGTCCAGTAGCTTTAAGTGGCTTTCCAAATGTGTTTATCTGGAATTCTTTACATTTTTAACCTCCATCCCGTGCCTGGGAAGCGACTGGGCCCTCGGATGCTGGAATCAGCGCTTAATGTACGTCTGGCCCGCGGAGTTATCTAGAGGAGATGATCCTGTTGAAGGAAGAAGAGCCCAGAACTCAGAGCCCCTGGTGAAAATGCAGGTGATGAATGTACCCTACGAGCACATTCCTGCTCTCTGTGCCCCGCCATCGCTCACCAACCCCTCCTGGGGAGAAGGAGAGGGAAGCAGGGAGCTGTAAATTACAGCTTGGCTTAATTGGCTGGCTCAGGTACAGGAGGCTGGGCTGGGAATGCACAAAATATCTTTATGTAAAAGAAGTGGTTCTTAGCAGGGGACGCAGTGAAACGGGGGTTTCAAGCAGTTGGTGTCTTGTGGTTGGATCCTCTGGTGTCTGAGAAGGTGCAAACTCCAACTGAAGCTTTTCCTGCCGTTGGGGCTTTCTTAATATTCCTCCCTCCCCTGTGGATTCTCCAGTGTCTAATAATATTCCTAATAAGCTGCAACGTGAGCTCAACAATTTCTTTCAGTGTGGGGCATTAATAGGTCTCAGGGCACGGGAGAGGGCCCTATTTTCATAAAACTTGTAGGAACTGTAAGACCTCTGCCCCTTCCAGCAAGCTGGGTTGGAATTGGCCAACAAATTTGGAAGTTATTGGAGACGGGGGAGATGAGTATGTTTGTTTTATTTATATTTTATATATGTATCCCACGTGCAGACTGACTGCAGAAACCTCATTTCTTAAAGAGACCCAGCCTAAACCTTATGTTTTGCCTCTCTATTGTAATAAACCATGTCTCCTTTTATTTACCCACCTGTAGGGTTTGATGATTTCCCCTTTCCCCCCAGTCCCCCATTTCCCCATATCCTGTTCCCAACAGGGCTGGGGCCCTTCCCAAGGGATGGTTTTGTGCTGTTCCCCAGGAGGGCTGCCCTGAAGGATGCAGATTTGTAGGTGCACATATGTTACATTGCATTATTTGCTCAGCAGCAGGAAAAGGGATGCACAGAGGAAGCCTGCTCTGGCCTTCCCCGAAAACACTTCAGATTTGTGGGGTTGCTTTTGAATCTGTCAAAGGCACCTATATCCCCACAGGGGAAAAAAAACCCTTTAACAATGCAAAAATAGGAGCAGCAGGGGAATTTTCGATGCATTTAGCTCAGGAGGCTGTATTGGCTGAATTGGAAAGGATCTTTCTTTTGGGCACTGATGCTTTTGATGACACCTGAAAACCCAGAATCTGAGCCCCGTGCGTGCACACAAATTATCCCCTCACGCACGCCACGCTGCATCCATGCTTTCCTCTCCCAGCATTCCAGCCTGCTTGGGTTGACCTTGTCTCTCTCAGTGATTTAGGTTTTAGAGAAGGAATGGGTAAGGATTTGCTTTGACATTTAAAGGCAATCCAGGTAATTGATAGCACTGGCAGCGTCCATCTCTCCCCCCATATATCTGCACAACAGTATCTATTTTTGACGTAGCTGACACGCCATTTCCTTTGGCAGCCCAGGGGCGGCTCATCTTTAAATTAAACTCGTCTCCGACCCCTCGGATCTGCGAGCTGTGCAGAGGCAGACACGGGTGGGGTATTTCATCTGGAGACTGTGCAGGCATATTTGAGCAGGGTGATGTATTATCAAAAGGGCTCTGCATTACTGCTAGCTGGAACCAAAACAAGCTCTAAAGTATTAACTAATGACATGGGAAGTCCCTTAGGTATCTAATCACCTTTAATGTTCAGATTTAGAAGACAACTTTAAAGGAAGAAAAAGAGATTAGCGGGTCAGGTCAGAGCACCCCTTCCCCCCTCCCTCTGCCCCCAAAATACAATTGGCTTTTTAAAGTCAAAACCAGATTCATATTTCACCTCATCAGTAAATACACCATTAAAACCCCAGCCTTGGAGCTGGCATCTTGGAGCAAAGCTTTGCTCACATTTGGAGGGGTTTGAACCTTTGGCTTGTATCAAAAGTGATGATGGGCTTGGGGGTCTGGAAAACAAACAAAAAAAACCACCCTTTGTGAGGTTTGAGGGGAAGTTTGGTGCTGCCTGGCTGTAGGAACAGAAAACCCCTGCAGTGTTTCAGCTGTAGATTCCCAGGTTTTCATGGCTGCAAAGTGCTTGGTCTCAAAAGTGCGTGGCTCTAATCCCTGTTTTCCTCGTGCCAGAGCTCCTTACCTGGACAGAGGTGCTGTAGGACATATAGGAAGTCTGTTTGAGGGGAAGGAAATACTGCTTTGGCCTCCCAAGACTCAGGCCAGCATGTGGCTTGCAGAACAGGCTCTGTGGACTGGAAAAAAACCAACCCACAACCTCATAAGAAAAGGAAAGCTGTTGTCAGTAAATTCACTCTCCTGCATGGATGTGGACCCAGCTAACTCGGAGCAAAGGATTTCTGCCCTGAGCTGCACCCAGTGGGCCAATTCCTGCCTCCCACACCAGTCTCTCTCTCCACTTTGAGGGAGGGCACTGAAATTTATTTTCACCTGGGTGTGTTGCTGTTGATGCCCAGAGAAGCTCTGCCTTCCAGGGCTGCTTCTCCAACTTGAAATTGGGATTTCCAAGGGAGATGAACAAGTCTTGGTATCCCAAGCCCCGCTGAACTTTGCTGCAATGTGGATTTTTGTGCTGCTCTGAGACTTTCCGGCAGTTGCACTCAAGAGCTCAGCAGTAGCCACGTGCCTCAGCAGCTTTGGATGCAAATATAAAATTTGCAGGGATTAAAGTGGTTTCCAACTGGATTTCACTGATTTTTTTCTTCTAGTTGTGCTTTGGCATCTACGCTAGAGTTTTGGGCTTTCTGGAAAATTTTCCTTCTTTTTTAAGTGTAGCCTGTAATCCTGAAGCCTCCAGTATTTCCCCCAAATTAATGGAACCCAGAGATGCTCAGCATCCCTTCAAGTCAGGTTCAAACTAAAATCCTGAATTAACATAAAATCCAATTTCTTTCCCTTTTCCTCATTCTTTGATGCTCTTCAGAAACTTTTAGGTACAAACCAAATAATTTGCTGGTATCCTTTTGTGGTTTTCATGGAGACAAAATTTAGTTAATTAGCTTAAATTGTTATTCCTTTCTTTTGAGAATATAATCTTAGGGGTAAGACTTGATACTTCTGAAATACAGAGAAGAGAGTAAAATTGGGAGCTGACCCAATCCCAGGGCAAGTGTGATGGAGAGAAATCAGACCTAGTGCCTTTTATTCTTTATTTAAATTTTTTTTAAAAGCCACACAACCACCCTCAACAAAAGCTGTGGAATTGTATCCAAGGTTCTGCATGCATCCAGGGGTTGTGATGACGACAGAAGTCACTGGAGCTCTGCTCTCATCTCATTTGTTAGGATGTCACCTCTGCAGACATATTTATAATTCTGCAGCTTGCGGTTCCCAATCATTTATTCCTGTTAGATAAATACACGGCCGTGGGCTTTGGTGACATCATGGTAAACCAAGGGAGTGAAGGCTGAGGACTTTGGCATTGTGTGGCTTTGTCTGGCAGCTTTCCCCACGCTTGTGTGGTCACCCCTGGTGGATGGTTCCGGTGGGAGACTGTCCTGGGATAAAGTGGGAGGTGTTTGTGCTTCCCTCTCCCTTTTCTCTATTAGACTGGCGCTGGTGTGGTGCTGCCAGCTGATGGGCAGTGCACCCAAAGGGACTCTGTAAGAGCTGGAGATGTTTCTTGGGACAGGAATTGAGGATTTTGGCAGTCAGCACCCAAACTCGGAAGAAGAATTGGGAAAACAGTGCTCTTTCTGGGTTTGGGTTTTTTTTTTAATGCCTTGTGCCCATGTGTATCTGGCACAGAGATGGAAAGGACAATTTATCTACTTCATCTACAAAATGAGCACTTAAATGAAATATTTAAATGGGTAACAGTAGGTGAGAATCTCCTTGTAGGTACATATCCCCACAGGTCAAATTCTTACAGCTCTGGGAAGAGGCTGGGGGATTAGATGTGAGAAATGAGCCCTGCAGCAGGGAACCCACCCCTGAGCCAATCCAGCAGTGCCTGGTGCTCCCTGTCCTTCCCTTGAGAGGCACAGCTGGAATGAGGCACTGAAAGCTGGCTGGCACAGCTGCTGCTGCTGGAGCTCAGCCCGTGTCAGTCCTCACTTTGCATTATTCAGGCCCAGACTGTGATGGGGGCTGATTGCAGTGGCAGGGAGGTGGTGGTGCCCACCTGTGTGAAAGGGCTCCTCCCAAAGAGCAGGGTGGGCAGCGGCTCTGATCCGCTGCCAAAGGGGACAGCCCACGGAGAGGGGAGGAACTGAGGGATGCCAAGGCAGGAGGGGCTCTGAGGGAAGTGTCCAGGCAGCTTCCCAGCTGCGCTCAGCAGTTGTTGCTGTTCCCTGAGTGTGATGCTGCTGGGAGGGCTTGGAGCCCCAGCTCTGCCCTTGCCTTGCTAAGCTGACTCTAAGGAGCACAGATTGTCCCAGCATGAAGGCACCAATCTTCCTTGGGGTCTTCTGCTATCCTGGGTGTGTCTAGCAAGGCTTTTTCTCCTGCAGAAATGGGACAAACTGGTGGGTCCATCATCCTCTGTTAGCATCACTCGTGGAGCTCTTGGAGATCTGATCTGTCCTGCCCCAGCCCCAGGGATGCTGGCGTGCATCTCCTGAGAGCGCTGTGAAAACCACGCTGCTCATGGCACAAATATTCTTAGCATTCAAAGAAGGACAAACATTTTCTGCCTCTCCATGCCAAAAACAACAGGGGTGGTTGAGGGCTGTTTTCTCCTGCCATCTCCCTGCTCTGGGGTAAGGCTCTGGCTCTAAACAGGGCCTTACTGTTTGTTCTGCCTCTGGGTGCCGAATGGGGGCCTGGAAATGCGTGGGGAAGGTTGTACCCTCTGTGCCAAGATGGCAAAAGCCAGCCCTTTGCATTCCTGTTTCCCCCAAAAAGCGATGCCCAGGTGCTGGTTTTCCTGCCAGCAGCTGGGTGGGGTGGATTCAGAGGAGGCTGTGTCTGGGCCCGGAGGAACCGGCGCCAAACCGGAGCGGGCAGTGCACGGGCAGTGGGGAGAGCTCTGCGAGCTGAGCACGAGGCAATAGCAGAGATGGATGAGACTCTGGGAGAAAGTTGTGAGGTGCAGATAAAATCTGCAGTTCTCAGGGCAGGGTCTCAGCGTGGTGGTGTCGAGGCTAAATGGAGTTTACCCCCTTGGGCCGTGAGTGACGTGTTGTTTATCCATTTCTCATCTACACCAGGCAATGGAAATAATTTCTTTTAATATCCTATCTTGACATTGGGAGGGAGGGGGGATCACCCCACTGGGGGCTCAGGAGCAGGTGCATGGGGGGCTTGGGAATGCTGCCATTCCCTGTGGTGTTGGAGGGGGCTCTGGGCTTGCTGGGAAGTCTGGAGGGGGGGCTTTCAACCCCAAATTGCTCCAAGGATGTGCTGCTAACCCCCTGAGCTATGTTGTGCACTGTGCAGAAAGCACCCTCTCTTGTGTTCTCTCTCTCCTGGCATCTTCTCTCATAATCATTCATTCTCTCTATAAACAGATTTCCCAGTAATGGTTTTCATTTTCTTTGAAGTGTCCCATTCATTCTGCTGCTCTGCCCATTCATGTGCTCAGGGTTCCTTGAAAGGAAGACAGACACAAACATCCAAAGTGCTTGAAATATGCTGGTGGGGGAAGGGGCAGACAGAGGCATTTCTTTTAAAATATATCTATTTTAGGAGACTTTTTCATACTTCTTATTTTTTCACCCTTTTTTTTCCCCCCCACCTAAATGTCTTTTTGCTTATTGTGTTACTTTCCCCCGATACTGATCCTGATGCAGCCTGGTTTTTAAATTCCACCCCCTGCAATGTGTTCCTGCTGCTTTAAACTATTAATAAATTGAAAGCATGTTCTGGAGGCTGTTTTAATCCAGCCCCAAAGTTAAGCAGGTGCTGAAGTGGTTTGCTGATGGGGTGCATTGCTGAATTGGGGCCTTCAGGCTCAGACATGACAGGCAGCAGGGCTTGGTGGCTGGGCTCGCGGGAATACAAAGGAATATTTGGCCCTGAAAACCAGGAATTGTATTTCTCTGTGAGGGCAGGGCACTGGAAGGGCTGTAAGGAGGGACTGCTGTTCTTTAGGACCAGTATGAACCCCAAGTGCTGATTATTTGTTACAGCCTGTAGCACTTGACCAGGACCCTTCCCTCTGCAGGACTAGCCCAGCTCTGAGGGACAATCAGAACAAATGCTGCTCCATTTTGCCCCAGTGTCCTTTGTCATCCTTCTGTGGTGTCTGAACTTCTTGGGGCTTCCTCAGGGACAGGGATCTTCCCACCCTGGGTGAAAAGTGACTTTGCTGTAACACCTGGTGTCACCAAGCCAATTTCCTTTCAATTACAGGCATTGGCTCTGATTCCATCCTCAAAGAGGAGGAGACCTCAGGATTCTGATCCTGTCCTAGGGAGGCTGAGTTTAGGTTTAGAGCAGAGAAGAACCCTCACTCTCTATGAAAGGTCACAACCCTGGGAGCCTTTGCAAAACCGAGTGCCCCAAGCCAGTTCTCATTTGTGCTTTTCTCTCTTGACGCTTCTGCCCACACATCCAAGGCTGCACGTGGCATTTTTGGGCTGAATTTGTGGGCACCCTGGGGTTTTTCTTAATTTTTATGTCACGATGGGCTGGAGGTTTGGTGTATGGGAGCGAGAAGAGGTTTGTTGTTTCTCCACCAGGTTTTTGTGTTGGGTTGGTTTTTATTAGGACGTGCTTGGTTTCAGATTTAGAGGCAGTTCTGTTCTGTGAGGCTCCAATATGTTTTTTGACTCCCAAGCCTCATAGAAATGGGGAATTGTGATTCCACCATCATGCCCAGTGGCAACAATAATAATAAAGAATTGTAGTCTCATATTTGTGTGAGAGGCAAGCCCGAATTCTCTTTGAAGAGACTGAACCTCTGGTGGCTCTGGGGCAGGCAGGAGCCTATTTCAGGTGGAAGGTTTGTGCCCACTTGACTCAGAGGGGTGGGGTCTGCAGCAGATTTGGGTGAGGAACACAACTGGGGGAAGGAGGCAGGAGCAAACCAGCCCCTAGCATACCACAAATGTGTTTTATATTGTAATATCAAACATTGGCTTCTTCTGTGTTTTCTGTTAAAACAAGTCATAAAAGGACTACTTAAAGGGGACTCCATTCCTATATTTTATATATACCCACAGAGAACATGTGGAGAGCAGATAACGGTGACCAACCTTCTCCCCCCTCCGCCTCCTTCATCTCCTCGATCTAATAAGAAAAAGAACAGAGCTGGTGTTAACACAGGAGGGGTTGTTAATCTATTCGGAAACGGATTTTCGGGGCCAGCCATCCTATTTTTAATTTTTTTGGCGGGCCTGAGAGGCGAAGGGAAGGGATGGGATGGGATGTTCACCTCGGGGCCGGAGGGAGAAGGGCAGGAGCGATGTCCGGGGAGAGGCGCGGGGCAGCCGCGGGAGGGGTGGGAGGAGTGGGGTCGGATGTAATTGAGAGCAGGGAAGAGCTGTCACAATAGCAGGATAGGAAACCGGCTATCCGGGACAGAGCCAGCTTTTAAAAGTCCCTAATCTGCCAGTCTATGTATTAAAGGGCTGATTTGAGGGGAGGACACGGCGGAGGGGGGTTAAAGAGGAGGCCTGACTCCTGTTAGCTCCTTCTAATGAGGCAGTTGAATAGCATTTAAAAGGGCTCCTGGCCTGGCATGAAATCTCACAAAGGAACCTCCTTATTTTAATGCACGCAACTGACTTTGCTTTACAAACACTTTTATAGTGTCCAGACACTTACAAATCGACCTTCAGTGATTCTCGAGTTAATACGAAGTCTTGGGAAACATTAATGCGCTATTAAAAAAAAAAAAAAAAAAAGAAAGAAAAAAAAAAAAGAAAAAAAGAGAAAGTCTCTCAATAGATCTTTCTAGTCTTACAAACACTCTCAGAGTTCTTGAGTACTCGGCTCGGGGTATAAAAATGTAAAGTCGTTTAAGGGTATTAATGGGGGGAGAGAGTCGATCCTGCATTCCTTGCCCGAGTCTTTCATTTAAGTTATTAACCTCCCGCTTGTAGTTGTTTGGTTTGTTGGTTTTTTTTCTTTTTTCTCCGAGTAAAAAGCAACGGATTTTGGCTCCGAGTAAGCATATTTAAAACCCCGAAGAAGGGCTTGTGTGTCGGCAAGTTTATCTTCCCCTCCTTAGCTCCCCCTTAATATGTCAGTTGGTTTAATAAAAATTCCCCTATTACCACTCCCTCCAGACCTCGGCTCCCTAATTATCCAACAATGAGAGGGAAGAATTTTAGGGGTCCAATCCTGCCAAGGGAAAAATTGGAGGGGATGGGAAGGGCGAGATCGGGTGCTGTCTGAATGCAGCTTGGAAAATACCTCTTTCCTTTAAAAAAAAAATTAAAAAAAAAAAAGAAATCCGTGCAGCAGAGAGGAAACGGTTTAAATTGGCAAGCGAGATTAATGAGGGATGGAGAAAGCGCAGAGTAAATCGTGGTGGAAAAGCTGGACACGGCAGGAAATGTGTGTGTGTAGGGTGGGGATGTATAGAGTATGTACAGCCCGNTTTTAGGGGTCCAATCCTGCCAAGGGAAAAATTGGAGGGGATGGGAAGGGCGAGATCGGGTGCTGTCTGAATGCAGCTTGGAAAATACCTCTTTCCTTTAAAAAAAAAATTAAAAAAAAAAAAGAAATCCGTGCAGCAGAGAGGAAACGGTTTAAATTGGCAAGCGAGATTAATGAGGGATGGAGAAAGCGCAGAGTAAATCGTGGTGGAATAGCTGAACACGGCAGGAAATGTGTGTGTGTAGGGTGGGGATGTATAGAGTATGTACAGCCCGTGCTGATCCTGGGAGAGGGATCCTGGAGTCTGGGAGCTAGGATTCCCAGAGGATTTGTCCCACAGACATGGAAAGGGAAGGAGGAAAAAGACAGACAGAGAAAGGAGTGTTGTGATGAGGAATGGGCCGAGATTTTGGGGATGGGTTTTGGAGGATGGAGTCGCTTTCCACGACCCGCTGCTCCCCGGCAACCCGCGCCGATTCTAACAGTAAAACTCGTTTCTTATTATTGAAATTTCGGCTTTTCCACTTTTTTTACCGCCCGGCTGAGCTGGGGAGAGCCGTGACGGTAGCCCGGGAGTGGGGGGGAAAAATCCAAGCCAACCCTAACCCACCCTACTCTCACAGCCCAAATTATCTCCTCTTAGCGCTGCTCTCGATAAGGCCAGACAGAGGCGGCCGACCCGGGGGGCGCGGACCCCCGCGCTCCTCTTTTGTCTGGTTTTCCCCCGGCTCTCGGTTGGTTTTTCGGATTTTTTTTTTCTTTCAGCGAACAAAGAAGCGATTTAAAGGCTGCCCAGGGCAGAGCGCAGGGGCGGCCGCGCCGCTCCGCGCAGGCTGAGCGCGGAGGCTCCGCTCCAGCGCAGCCCCGAGCAGCCGGGAAAATAAACAACGCTCTGCTTTATCTCTTTGCTTTCCCCCTGTCCGGTGAAATTCGCGGGAGGGGGAGTGGATCTGAGCATGCGAACAGCTGCTTAAAATCTAATATAGACAAATAGACATCTTGTATAACATTAAGTTTTAGTAGGCAACTCATTTATTTTGAAGTGCGCTTGCGAATAGTTTGGCAAAGAGCTTTTCTCCCTTTTTCCTGTTCCTGGAGAGGAGCTGCAGAGTTTGCTGGGCTGAGCTGGGATTTGGGAAGGAACAGGGAGCTCTGCCCGTGAAAGTTCCGCAGCCCTCGGCTCGGTCACCTCAGCTCTCCGGGCTGGGGCTGGATCCCTTTCACCCAGGCAAAAAACGAACGGGAACAACCCCCAAACAAAACTAAACGTAGGAAGAAGATCGTGGGCATAAATGGAATATTCACTGTTTGGATAATTAGGGCTTCTGCAAAGAACTTTAGAGAATCTTAACGCTTACAGCGTTCGAGGTGCAAAGTTTTGGGACATCCCTTTCTTTTAAGGCTTGTGCGATATTAAACTAAAAAAGCCTGGCACGGGATATCTCGAGTTTGTAAATTCCTTAGGAAAAGTGGATTCCGCCGTGGGAAGCTGCCGGGGATAGAGCAGGGCTCTCTGGCCTCGGCAGGATGGTCACACGGACTGTGCTGTGCCTCTGACAAGGAAAGGACAATAATATTAATAATAATTATTATTTTATAGGAATGTAAGTCTTTAATAGGAGCCAAGAGCACAGAGGCAAAAAGCAAACCTGTGTCCAGCCAGCCACGGGGAGAGCGGCTCCAAACGAGAGGGCTGGAGTTCAGGGGGAATAAAACTAAAACGGGCAGATAATAACCAGAAAATCAAGGAGTTTTTTTGTGGAGGTGTGCGCTGGCTGCTCTCACCCACCTAGCGTGCCTCTGTCTCTCCTCTGCAGGCGACGGAGCCGCCATCCTCCCCCAAATCCCTCCCTGAAGCAGTCTTTAGGGTTGGATACAGGGGAAAAGTGGGAATCTGTAATTGTTTGTGAGCTCGTAGGGTTAACAGGCCCCTCTGCCGCACCACTGCCTTCAACGTTTATTTGCACCAAAAATGCCACGGGTTACTGAAATTTTTTGTTTAATTCGTTATGTGTATTCACATTTCTTTTCTCGTTTGTACTAAGACGACCTGGTGAATTACTAGATGGAAATCAGTCTGGGTGCCAGTATAAAGCTTTCTGCCGGATCAGGGGTTTGTTTGTTGGGGCTTTTTTCCCCGCAGAAACCAATTTCTCGAGCTGCCGGTGTGGCGGCAGCGAGTGAATTCCCCACCGGACTTCACCGCTTGGGAAAGATGCGATCCGGGGCTAAAATACAGCTGGGTTTAAGCTGGAGTCCTTCGAGGGGTTTTTTTTTGTTTGCTTGTTTGTTTGTTCTTTATAATAATATTTAAAACCCTGAACTACACGCACACACAAACCCCCCCGTACCTGACCCATTTAGGAGAGGGGAAATGTAGAAAGAAACCCGCAGCGTGCTCAGGGAACGCGATTTTGGAGCGAGAAGGGAAAACAGAGAGGCGAGAGCTTTGGGGAAAGCACCAAACCCTGGTGTCTGGGGCTGCACGAGGCTGCTCACAAATAGGTTTCGCCCCAGGAACGGAGAAGGAGCGGAGCTGCCGCCGCGGTTCCGCGGGCCGAGAGCAGCCGGGCCGGGAGCTGGAGGTGATTTATTGTGTGTTTGTTTGAAAGCGTTCCCCCCAAACAGAAACAAACCATTGATCTCCCTGAAAGGCGCAGAGCCGCGGCCCTGGGCTCGCATATTTCGTCCCTCCGCTCGGAGCCAGGGAATATCAATTTTTCCGCCCCAAACCTTGGCTTGGCGGGGGAGGAACGCTCCTGTGGCTTTAAACCCGGCTTAATTTTGCCGCTTAAGAAAGCGAGCGAGCCCGCCCGAGCACGGAAGGTGCTGCCGGGTCTGTTATCCTTCAATTATAACTTCATTAATATCTCCTGCTCCCTGGGCAGCAGCGCCTCCGCGGAGCGGCAGCCGGCCCTGCCTGCGCGCCGGGCGGCGGACGCAAAGCGCGCAGCTGAGCGCCAGGTATCGCCCTTCTTGTTCTTCTTCTGATTACTGTCATGATCCCCTCCGCCGTGTCTGCTCCTCTCGGCGCATCCCGGCTGCCTCCCCGGCGCTGGGAAGCGCCCCAAGCCCGAGGTGTTAACGAGGGGGGACTAAAGGGCTGCGGAGAGGGGCGCGGGGCGGCCCCGGTACTGCTCGGAGGAAACGCCTTGGGTTTCTTTACGGGCTCATTTTCTCCGAGGAGGACTTTACTGCACGCGTAAAGAATTTTGAAAAGCAGCGGTAAATATTTTCTCTTCTGGCAAGCTATTTATTGGCATGAAGAGAGGATTTTTTTTTCCCCCCCTCTCCCCCTCTTTATAAAGCTCCATGTGGTGACCATATAGGATCAGAAATAATGTGGCCTTTCTGGGTTTGAAGAACTGCTAATGTCATTAAAGGTCTTCCTAACACGCCAGCTAGGAGTTCAAAAAGCCTCGCCTTTTATCCTGAGCATATATTTGGTTGTTTATAAAGTGCAGACTTCCTTGTGCTTCAAGTGCATCGGGAGGATCCCTTCAAACCCCGTAGCTGGATCTGTTTCCAACTATATTCTTCTTTGGAAATTGGAAATCGGGCTGTTTAACTGGTGTCTTTCACACTTCTTTGCTGGCTGCTATTTTTATACATTTGACCGCAGATGAGCTTTTCCCGCACACAGAAGCAAACAAAGAATTATCCCCTTTGCCTCGTATTGCAGAAAATATCTGCGCCGGCCACTAATTGTCCATTAGCGCTAATAAGTGGCTAAAACAATAGCAGGAGATAACCCGAGCAACCTGTCCTCTTTATTTTAATTTGACTTACTGAAGTTGGGAAGGTTTTGACGAAGACCCGACTAGACGTGTCCAGGGAATCTGTGTACTAAACTTTTGGACTGTTGATTTTGAGGGTCACTTATCTAAGCTAAGTTCAAAGTGTCACCTGCTTTAATCCCTTTTCTGTCATGCTCGGAGAGACTCCACACAGCACAGTTCGTTTCTCAGAGCGCCTGGAAAAATCTCTCTGTCTCGATTACTTTTTCTTTTTTTCCTCCCCATTTTCCCCTCACAAATACGTTTAAGAATTTCTCCTCTCAGTTCTAGACTTCTAGAGAAAACTCATTTGAATTCAATTATTAATATTTTCCGGGCATGCTCTTTCAGTGTGCCATTTGTAATATATTAGGATGAATTATATGTTGGGTTTAAAAAAAAAAAAAAATAAAGGAAGGGGAAAAAAATGGCAAAAAAAGGAGAAAAATCCGGAGAAAAAAAAAAAAAGCCTATTCTATTGTATAGAAACAAGATGTTCAAATATAGAATACATGAATTTGAAATCTGGTGTTTTCCACACTCGGATGCTGATGGCGTTAAAAAAAAAATCTACTTTGCTGCTTCTGCAATTTAAATCTTTAGGTAAAAACATAAATTATCCACCAGGATATTATTTTTAATTAAAATTCTCTTTCCTGAAGGAGTTGTGTTTAACTTCTCCTCGGTTTTCCTGAAGATTTTTCTGTTTCCCTCGGATTTCACATTTTCATTAATTGAGGGATTCTTAAGACGTGTCTTGCAGCAGCTTTGGTGTTTTTGAAACTTTGACAGAAAACAGCCTGCTTGTTTTGTTTTGGTTTGAGTGAATGGTTTTGGGGAAAATGAATAGTTTTGAAACAACTCAGAGGGAGTGAAAAGCTTGGAGCCCCTCAGACAAATCACTGAGCAGCGTTCACACACAAAAATCCCGTGTTTTTCCAACGAGCTCTTCCACATCGAGCTCCTCACTAAGGCTTTGGAGGGGCAAACCTGAATTTGTGCCTCTCCAGACAGTTTGAGGCACCTAAATAGAAACCAAATAGAAATTTGAACCCTCACAAATCTGGGTGAAGATGAGGACAGTTCTGGTTGATGGCCCCTAAAATCGAGCCCTTTTTCTCTCGCTGCCTGTATGCGACTTGAGCTGCTTTTGTCATTTCCTCCCAGAGAAGAGCTGGAAGATGAAGGAAAAGTTCCTCTGTATCCCGAAAAGTCAGGGACTTGAAGCACTTGATGGAGTTCAAAAAGTTTGGGAGGGGCAGGGCACCACACCTGCTTTATGTTAGATGGGGAGAGGGGCTCAGAGGAGCCCCCACAGCCACTCAGCCCAGAATTCCCTGGCAATCCCGGCTTCCAGGAGTGTTCCTGGAGCACCCGCACCACAAAACCCCTCCTGCTGCCTGGGAACAAATATTCAGGTGCTGGTAGGAGAGAGCAAGTGGAGGAGCCCAGGATCAGGGGGAGCTTGGCAGGGGACTTGAAAGGGTTTTCCTGTCTTTTGGTTTGGGGTTTTGTCTGTCAGAGATGACCCCTCCTGCCACTTCAGGCTAAAGAGACAACAGCGCTTGAAACGCAGTAAAAGTAAAGAAAAACCGAGGAAAATCAGCCTCTGTTTTTATGTTGGGAAATTCTTTTAGGAAGGAAAGGGGGATTATTTTGGTTCCTTGAATCTGGCGAGTAGCAGGGCAATGTCCTGTTTCCTCCTGGGGTCCTGCTGTGGTGTCTGCGACTCTGCTGACCTGTCCCTGCTGCTCCCTGTCCCTGCTGCTCCCTGTCCAGGGTCCCAGCAGACCAGGCGGGTGGGCACTGAGGGCACAGGCAGAGTTACAGGGGCAGGTACAGCTGCTGATCTGTCTCAGCGGTTTCATGGACTTTTTTTCCTTTTTCCTGTAATTTCGGAATCAGTCATTCTGCTATCAGCTTGCTCTAGAGATGGATGAGTAACACCAGGGAGATAAAAGAGTCAAGCCTCCCTTTCCTGTGATTTGGCTGCTTTTTGTTAACAGTGCTGAGTGCCATTATTTCCCACAAGAGACATCTGGAAAATCATCGATGTGTGGTGGAGAAAGTGGCTCTTCTCTGCTCCGTGCTCCCCTTTGATCCAACATGGAGCACAATTCACTGCCTCTTGAGATCAATAGCTGCCAGCCCGGGGTATTTTTCACTCTCCTATGCTGTGTCTGATTTGAACCACTTTAAGAAAATATGAATGTTAGCTGCTTTTTGTCTTGGATCGTGTTTATTTATGAATTTGTGACAGCAAGGCTGGTGCCAGGAGGAGAATGGCATGGGCCAGCTGGATATCAGGAATACAACCAGCTGAGTGGTTCCTCTGAGCTGGGCTGGCTTCACCTTTGTAGCAGCACTCGACTGGAGATTTGCGAGTCTGGGTGGCCGTGGCTGGGCTGTGCAGCCTCCCAGCAATCAAAGCACAGATCTCCAGAGCCAACAGCACCAGCTGCTGGGATTTGAGCTGAAGCTGCCTACCTGGAGTAGGGATGGGTTCAGAGATCTTTGGACTGGGGATAAAAAAGGGGGGAGCAGAGCAGGAAGGGTTTGGTGTGTTTGAGTTCAGCAGGAGCATTGAGTTGTGCTCTGGTCTTTTGAACCAAGAGGGGCCACCCTGTGATTTGTGGGCTGTGTGCAGCACTCTGGGGCTTTGGATGTGGCTCCCGACCCAGGGATTTGTCGTGCTCAGGCAGTGGTGGGCTGAGGCTACCCCTGGTTTGGTCTGGGCACGAGTCAGGGCGCTGGCGTTAGACCCAGCCTTGTGTTCTGCCCAGCCAGCATCCCTGAGATCTCAATCCCTGTGTCACTCATTCCCAGAGCCTTCCCCACCCCTGCTTTTTGATTCCTGAGTGAGTGAGAGTGACTGTGTGAAGCTTTTCCTGGAGAAAGCAGCTCTCGGATACGTGAGAAGTCCTGACAGTCCCGAGCAGGAACTCCTGACCTGTGTATTCACTGGACGCACTCTGAGATGTTTGCCTGCTCAGTACCTCGGCTCTCCAGCACTAAATCCTGTAGTACTCGACCTGAAAGGTCCTGCTAATATGGGCAGGATCAAGCACAGGCCTACAAAGAGCAAGGGAGGTCATTATTTTCACAGGAACTGCAAGTTGGACCCTAAATCTTGAGAGGAGAGCAGTGCCTAGAAACCAGCTGTCTCATATATCTGCTGTGCTGAGCTGGTAGCAGGGAGGGGAGAATAAAAATGTGTTTTGCAGTATAATATTGCTTTGTGCCTCTAAAAAAGACTTCTAATTTTATGTTTTAAAGGCAAACATTGCAGCTAATTGAAGAGCAGAGAAGGAAAAATGGATCTCCTTTTCTAAGTGCCAATAAGACTGGGTTCTGGGCCAGTGGTTCTGTGAGAGGTCTCCATTTACTACCTGTCCTAAACCTCAGGTATTTTAGAAGGAAAATGCCTGCCATATATTAAAGAGAAAAGTCATTAAATGGATGTCAGAAAAAAAAAAAAAAAGGAGGACAGAGAAAACCCATATGACTGAATTTATGGCTTGCTTAGGAAGCACAAGGTAGCACTGAGAAAACATGAATGGGAACAAGGGGGCACCCATGCAGCGGAAAAGGCTTTTACCACTCACTGCCTTCCCAGTGCTGACCTCGGAAGAGGTCCACCAGGATGGCAGTGTCACTGTCCCAGACCCTCCTCCTGCCTTTTCCCTCAGCCCCCTCACTTGAAGAGCATAACCCTCCTCCTCCTCCCTTTCCCTGGGAGTTGGATTAGGCCCCGTGCCCAGAAAGTCGCTGGGATTTTATTGCTCTGTTGAATGCACCCATTTGCCTCTGGAGGAAACTGCTCAAGCAGCCCTGAGCCAGCAGGAAAGTCAGGGCTTTGTGGGCATCCAGGCAGGAGCCAAACTAAACGAGCTGGGGGCGAAGGGAAATGCTCTCGGGGACAGCGGATTAGCAGCGGGGGCTTGGCTTTGGGTAGGGATGCAGGAAGAGAGAAATGTGGAATTTTAGCCATCCTCGATGGGAGCAGAGTGTGCAGAGCGTGTGGTGTCAGAGCAGCAGTCAGGGTGGTGGCACACCTGTGGGCAGATCAGGTCTGTCCATGGGAAGAGCTGTCCTGTCCCCAGGCTCCTGTGGTGCCAGAGGGCTGGGCAGAGCTGATTTAGAATTCCCTCTGAATCAGGGAGTGGCACTAAGGTGGCCAGGAGACAGGCAGAGACACAGCTCAGTAATGCTGCCAGCTCCTGTTGAACTTCAGGCTTTCCTTTTGGACATCCGACTGGAATGAAAGATCTGCAAATCTTACCCTGCAGGGCATCTGTCCTTCCTAACCCATTTCCTTCTTGTCTTCAAGTTCAGCCCTGAAGTGCTGTGGTCGGTCCATGGGATCAGCCTCAGGGATGGGCTGGGCCATGGCATGGGCTGATGGCCCCGGTCCTGCTCACAGAGGCCCAGGAACCCCCAGAACCGCTGTCCCAGCAGATGCTGCTGTTGTTCCTCTATCCCACTCTGCAACCCCCACAAGCTTCAGGTGTTTTGGAGGAGGGAAATCCGAACGCACCAGGGTGGAGCAGTGACTCCCACCCCACACCCTGAGCAGCAGCAGTTGAGCAGAACTCGGTTTGTTGGTTTTTCTGCTGAGCTTTGTGCCTGGTCTGATGTCCTAGGTCAGCTCTAGTGCTCAGCCCTGCCTCTCCCCAGTCCATGTCCACAGCTGCTGGCTGCCCAGCTATCCCTGGCACCAGACCTGGCAGGGTCTGACTGTGGGCTGAGCAGCTTCAGTTGAGCTGATGGTGGGTTAACCCCATAAAAATATGGCAAAGAAACTGGATTTTCTGGCAGATGCTAAGCTGGCCACTTTATGGCTTGATCCCACATGGTTCTGATCCTTTCTCTGACTTAGAGGGGTTTTGCTATGATTGAGTAAAGGGAGGTGGCTTCCAATCCTTCCTTTGTTGCCAAAGGGCTGTGGAAAGTGGGAAGCAATAGCAGCAAGAATCCTGCTTGGAATTTGGTGGGATAGACAAAGAGTTTGGGAGGGAGCAGATTTGTTTTCTTCTCTGCCCGTGATGTGCCCTGTGGTCTCAGGTGCCTCACCTCCCCTTCCTGTGCCTGCCTTGTCCCATCCTCCTGCCACCGGAGCTCTGCAGAGACAGGGCCGGCCCCTCCCTGTGTGTTTGGGGGATGCTTCACACGGCGGTGTCTGTCACGGGGTGGCCTCTGGACTCCATCACAGCCCTACTACTATTAATAATCCAGAGGATTAGAAAGATAAGCCAGTTACAGCAAGACTCGGGCTTGTCAGTGCTGTCCACTGACTTGTGGTATCTCCTAGGTGGGGGAACTGCTCTGCTCTGTTTATTTACAGTCCATAACTTTGCAAATGGGCTAAGAGAGGCTCAGGTTTTACTTCTTTGCAAACCCCTCAGCGTAGGAGATGTCTGTGCTGACAGAATTATCTTTTTTCTTCTTTTTATTTTTTTTTAATTTCTTTTTTTCCCCTTTGCCTACAATGGTGCCTTTAAGGGGAGCTGGGCTTTAATTGGAGGCTCAGATGGATCCCTCCCCCTTGGCCTGGGGGAGGATGCCTGACAAGGAGCATGGAAGTAAAATACGGGCAGATTGAATCCTTGTATCTTGGCTATGAAGCACAGGATGCCGTATATTTCATATCTGTTTCATCCCCACGACTCAAAATTACTTTATTTATCTCTACATGAAGCACGATAACTTTCTGCCTTTTCCACGGGCTTTATTTCAGCAGCGGCTGCCCGGGGTTGAGGTGTCTGGCAGGGGCCACACAGCCACAGGTCCCTGCTGTGAAATCCTGGCGTGGCACGGCCGGGATTCCCGGTTATCCCGTGCCAGCGGGGGCTCCCGCAGCTCCAGGGGGATGCTGGCAGCGCTGCCCGGGCGGGCTGCGGGACCCCTGGGGTCACGGCAAGGTGAAAGTTGTTTATTCCCTGCCGGAGAATCTCATCGGAGCTGGAGCACAGGGACAGCCCCGTGCTGACTGATCTCCCTCTAGGGGCACTTTTCCTTTTCTTGATGCCATATTAAGTGGATTTTGTCTCCTGGCTGATAGAAGAGGGTTTTTTTTTCCCCTCTGTGAACAGTAGTGGTGTTCCTTTTGCAGAGGGGGAAGACAAAGCTCGGAAAAATGGTTTTAAGAGCCAGCCTGGCCCTGAGGCTGAGCAGTTGAGGTCCCCATGCACCACCTGAGCATGAAACCCAGGCACAGCCCAGGGATGATGCTCAGATAAATTCCTGGTCCTTCCTCCTACCCAGACAGGCCTTCCCAGCAATGAGGCTTGAGTGAAATCAAGCAGAGGGTTGCTGTCCTCAAAAATCCAAGGATTTCTGAGATCATCCAGCTGTGGGGCCCGATTTATCCCAACCCAGCAGCCAAACTGTAACTCAGTCACACGTGTCTCTCTTCCCTTTCCTGCTCTGGGATTTTACCAGGGGGATTTAGGAGAGACGCTGTGTGTGTGGAAAGAAGGGACGAGGTGTGTGTAAGGAGTTTTACAGTGTGACAGGACTCACCTGGGACCAGCACAGCCACTCTGAGCATTTTCAGTGCTGCAGGACAAAGGAATTCCCAGCCATGCCAGAGAGGCTGGGCTGCCTGTGCCATGGGAAAAGGGCGGAGAAGGAGCGGGAGGATGTCCCTGGGCTCGCCTTGCTGCTGGCATGGAGGGACAGCTCCTTGACTGTGCAGCTGCCAGGGCACCTGCTGGGTTGTGTGTCAGCCCTCGGCAGTGACCTGAAGTTTCTGCTCCTTCTCCCCACTCTCTGCCATCAGTCCAAGAGCATTTCCTGCCCCACAGGTGAGGTCTCAGCCCCCAGAGCCCCCGTGGTGCTGTGTAAATGTTATTATTCCACGTTCCTTTGCCCTGTGGTCCCTCCTGGCTGCTTGCAGCATGGGCAGGGGTGGAGCAGCCCTTCCAAGAGTGAGCCCCCTCCCCTCAGCAACCTCCTCTGCCACAGCAGGCCTTAAAGGGATGTTTGGAAAGGACAAATGAGTGGTAAAACTGGAGAAGTTTGGCTGTCAAACTCGTTCTTGAGAGAGATTTTCTGGTGTCTGGTCCAGTGGTGTGTTGCTGTGTGTGCAGCTTTTCCAATGGTGCTCATCTGGGGATTCTCTGGACCCACAGGGTCTCAGGGAGGGCAGTGGCATTTCCCCAGTCCCTGTGGCACAGGAACTTTGGTTCTGGGAGTGACAGCAGGCTGCTAAACGTGATGGAAATGGGACTAGACACCCCAAAGCTGAGAATGGAGACAAGAGATAGAAATCCGTTTCTGGAGGCAGGTCCAGGTATGCAGGACTTATCCTCTTCCCTCAGGGAAACAGGCTGAGCACCAGTTCTGCACCAAGCTGGCATCTTTGGGAATGACCCCAAATCCATGACCTGTACCCTGTAACACTGAGCACATCCCTAAACCAGAGTGATTTTCACCTACAAAATAGATTCAAGGAGGGGTTTTTTAGCTCCTTATTCCCAACTCTGCTCCAGGCTGGACCCCTTTACCACAGTTTGGGATGTGGAGCAGTGCCCAAACCATGCTCCAGGCTGCTCCTGCTGGCTTGAGGGGCTGTCGGGGTCTCTGGAGGGTACCAGTGGGGCTCTGGGCAATTTCTGAACCCAGATTTTAGGGATCTTATGGACATCCTTTACTGACATCTCCCCAGACAGGACTCTTTTGCCCCAGTGTTTCCAGGCTCCCCTTTCTTTCTCTCCACTGTCTCCAGGCCCCTGCTGCTGTCCCCTTTGACAGCACTGGGGCAAGTAAATAAATAGTTCTGGGGATTCCCTGGGCTGGTACAGACTTGCTGACACCGAGGGTGACCCTCTCTGCTGCTGAGTGACAGGTGGCCCCCCCAGAGCCATGTCTGGGAGAGCTTGTCCCCACCCTGGGAGCCAGGTGCAGGACTCCTGTGACAGGGGCACTGTTTACAGGAGAGGAGAGGCTTTGGGGTTTTCACACTGGGATTTGGGAATGTTCCCCCCACCCTGCTCCTCCTGAGTAGTTGGCCAGAAGTGTTTATCAAGGGCTAGAAGGGAAACCTGTGTGTATAATACCCCAGACCAGAAAGCCAGAAAAATCTCCCTGAAACCACAGGGTCAGCCTGGCAGATCTGCAGCATTAATTTACTGCTGGCTTAAACAAATAGAGGCAGATTTGCTCTCCTGCCTCCTCCTCTGCCATCCCACACTCCAGAGAGCAGCCAGGACAGGAGGCAGCTCTGCTCTCGGATTCCCAGCTCTCGTGTCCCTGGATGGTCCTGCAGGGGGGTGCAGTGATGGAGCAATGATTCCTGCTGGGATCTCCCTCGCTCTGAGAGGAAAGGGGGCTGAGGGCTCTCCTCATGGATCTGCTGAGTTAATTGTCCCCATCCACGCTCTGGGCCGGCGGTGGATGCGGGGAAATGCTGCCCGACTCTGACCCCACTTCCTCTGTGCCGGTGTTAATTCGCCTGACCCGTGTCAGGGAGCCAGGGGGGCGGGCAGGAGGCTCGGGAAAGGCAGGGCTGTCCCGGATCCCACCGTCCTGCTGCTTGCTGTGCCCGCAGGAAATCAGTGCCACAGCAGCAGCTCCAGGGATCTGCTGTTCAAAATCAGGATCACTGTCCAAAACCAGGATCACTGTCCAAAATCAGGATTACTGTCCAAAATCAGGATCACTGTTCAAAACCAGGATCACTGTCCAAAATCAGGATCACTGTTCAAAACCAGGATCACTGTTCAAAATCAGGATCACTGTCCAAAATCAGGATTACTGTTCAAAACCAGGATCACTGTCCAAAATCAGGATCACTGTCCAAAATCAGGATCACTGTTCAGCAATCCATTGTTCAAAATCTCTTTTCAAAACGTGGAATTCTGATCCCACATCCTGTGTGGGAATTCACATTTGAGCCTCAGCTCTGGGTCTGACAGGGGCAGAGGCATCCTGCTGCTGTTGGATAGTCAGGAGCAGCTTAATGTTTAACACAAATTTATATTAATGCTCCTAAAAACTTCCTCGCTGAGGGTCATTCTGCCTCTTTAGGATCATAAAACATGGTCCTTCATGCTTGGCTTCACTTTTACGTCTACTCTGATTGTGTGATCCAAAGATGAGTGCGAGGAGAGGCTCGGATATGTAAATGTGTGATGGGAGGGGATGAGGGGTTCGGATCGGTGACAGGCAGGGTCTGTGGTGGCCAAAACTGCTGATCCATGCCTTGAGTCTGCCTTTAGGGAGGGATGCTGTGGCTTTGCCAAGCCTGTCACTCAAACTGGGGCGTTTTCCTTTGGAAAAGCAGCAATGTCTATGGGCACAGCCCCACGGGGGTGGGGGGATGTCACACCCGTGGGATGCTCTGGGAATGGATTGCTCCTGTGGGATTTGGAGCAGAGAGCAGCATTTTCACTGCTCCCAAAGGCAGGAGTTGGCAGCTTGGGATGTCTTGGGAAGCTCCTCGGTGTTGGTCAGCACTGGCCTCTGCCAGAAGGTGACTTAGGTGTGTGGGTGTCTCCTCCAGGTTGTCCTTGCAGGAGTTACAGCTCTGGCCCAGATTGTGTTAGCAGCCCACTGTAATCTCCTTGAAACCCCCCAAAAAGGGGGGTTTGGCCCAAGGAGAAAAATCTGGGCGTTGGAGCAGAAAAGAGGAACATTTTTGTTCTCCTTTTAATTTCTTTTCTCATCTCTTCAAGCACAACCCTTCCCTCCCTGGAAGGTGCTGTCACCAGGCTCACTTTTCCAATTCCAAACCCCAGCACTGGGATAAACCTCAGTCGAGTTTTCCAAAGGGCTGGAGGTGGTGTCAGGGCCATCTGCTCTCCAGGCCATTAGAAGAATGTGCAGGGTAAAGCTTTGCCATGTGTTCCCTGCAGATTACACACACCTTTGGCTGTGCTCTTGTTGTTAGCTGCTCATTATTGGGGGGTTTGAAAAGCTTTCCTTATAAATGCCCTGGGTCCCAACCACACGTGTTGTATCAGTGGTTTTATAATGACCCATTTGGAATTATTTAGCCAGGGAACCTTGAATTTTTTTCCTTTCAATGTGTCCTTGTAAGATGCCCAACTTCTACAGTTAGTCTATGAATGTACCCACACTATTAGATCCACTTGTTTATAATAGCAACCAAATGTCTTCAAATATTCAAGCCTCCTTTTATTTTTTACAGCACTGGCAATAAGCCTTTACATGTTAACTCTTGGCCTCTCTGGGTAACCTCTTATTTAAAAGCAACTTAATTGACTTTACCAGGCCTGGGCTATTTTTCATTTCTTCCTAGAGGACTCATTACTGGAGATGGATGTTTATAAACTGGATCTGGATCCTTCTCTCTCTCTCTTTTTCTCTCGCACACACACAAAACCAACCAATTCTACCCCTTCCTGCCTGTTTACATTAGCAGGCCATAATCATATTCATGATTTCACACAGCTTGGCCAAGATTTTTGTAGTGGTGACCCAGTGGAAAGCGGAAAAAGCAAATAGGTGAACAGCAAGTGCTGAAAGAAAAGAAAAAATGCTGAAATACTCAGGATTTTAGGGATTTGTGTCTAAATGAAATGAGCAGGAGTAGAATAGAGGGTTGATTCTTTGGCACAGGTAGTTTTGTGATGTCAAACAGGTGTAATGCCGTGATAAACTGGGCCCAGTGTTGGGTTTTTAATTCCTTCTTTCCCTTTGGAAGTAGTGGTATCATAATTATGTAGGAAAAAGGATGACAATTCAGGTCAAGCTATCAATCCTTAGCATAACAGATCCTCCAAAATTCTGCCCAATAACCCGCAAAAGCTAAAGGCATGGGAATTTTATCTGTATAAAACTGCTAAGAAGGACACACACTCAGACCCACAGCCTTGGTCTATTTATTGCATCAAACCCTCAGCCCAGGCTGTGCTGTAAGAATTTTCCTGGTGCCCTTGGATCCACTCTGATTTCCATCGGTGGAACATCTGGTGCTTTGTGGTCATGTTCCTGGCTCAGTTTAAACCCACAGACCTGCTCTGGCAGAGGGGCTCCCAAACCCTCTGTGATTGTTCAGGGTCTGAGCTGTTCCTGTAACCACTGGAAAGGCCACTCTGCTCTTCTGTACCTCCTGAAATTCCTATGGGATCTGAGGGAGGTAGAAACACCAATTCTTCATCCTCTTTTTGCCCTATTTCCATTTTACACCTGGTCAGCAGGGAATTGCAGCACCTTCCACCCTTCTCAGACCAGCGGAATTCATGGGGAGGATTTCCCTGCTTTTTGTATAATTTGCCCACATTTTGTTGTGTCCTGTCCTCTTTCCTGGATTCCTGTCCACCCAGCAGGTCCCCACCAGCTGCCACTGCTCTGGAGAATGAGCCCAGGGATGCAGGTGTGGGATCCCAGATTTTGGATGAGGAGCTTTTCCTCTGCCTGCAGCCCCCACAGGCCCCTCGTGGCTGAAGTCATTTTCAGAGCTCCACGAGATGCCCCTGGAAGAGCTGAGAGAGCAAAGTGCACAGTGAAGCTTCAGGATTACCAGATTTATCTGATTTCCTACGATCTGGTGCCTCCTGCATCACTGCCCCACACTCTGGCTGATTCAGATGGATTTGGTGACCCCTGCCCGAAGCACAGGGAACCCCAAAACACGTCTGGGCTTCCCTGCACTGGCTGTTGAACCCTGCCTTCAGAATTAAGGGTCTCTCCTACCCTTTTCAGCACAAGCAGTTCTTTTTGTTGTTTTCCATCCTCCTCTGGGGTTTTTTTGGCCCTGCTTGGCAGGAGGGTGCCCGTCCCCATATCCCCCTCTGTGTGTGAGCAGTGCTCCCGCTGTGGTCCCTGCCCTCCATTATTCCCTCCCTGCAAGCTCCAGGCTCACCTTCTGCCCCATCTCTCTCTGGGACTAATGATTTATTTTTACTGGATGGTGGATAAAACCACAATTAAAGAATCTGGATTTTTGAATAATCCTCCAGCCACCTTCCCCCGAATTTCATCATCACAAAGAATTTTGGGCTCTTTCTCTGTCCTTTTTCCCTGCTTTTCTCTGTCATTTTCCCTTCCCTTTTTAATCTTCTCTTGCCTTTCATGAGCTCCCTTAACTGGGTAGCATCTGCCAATTTTATTAATGGGCTGTGTAATCCATTTACTGGGTCATTAATGAAAATATTAAATAAGGCCAGACCTAACAAAAGATCCTTGGAGTGCTCTGCAAGATACCTCCCACAAGTGTAACATTTGGCTTGGTGCCTTTCTGGCAGGTCTGAATCCACAAAGCAACGTTCTTATTATTGTTATTATTATTGTTATTATTGCTGGCACGAGGTGACAACCAGAAATCCCAGCCAAAGGCCGGGTTTTTGTGGCCATAGGCATGGTGCACACATGCTCTGGTTATTTATTAGAAAACAGCAGAGTCGCTCTCTGAGGAGGGGGCTGGTGTGGTCCAAGAGCTGCACCAAGAAGAGGCAGTCCCAGGGTGGTTGCAGCAGGAAAAATGTGACCTAAATGAAGGATGGGAAGGGTGAAAACAGGATCAAGGGCACTGCCCTCTGACAGCGGCCCTCAGGCAGAAATTACACATCTCCATCGTCTCGATTTTACCTTTTCAGTGCTGAGTGCTTCATTACCAGCCCCAAAATCACCCTTTTTGTAAAGCAGCAAACCCCACAATCTTAAGGGAAAAAAAGAAAATCTAGAAACCATTCTGTGTCTTCTGCTGCTGCTCCTGGACAAGCTGAGTGCCTGGTAGGAGACACGAGCAGAGGGGATGAGGTTGGGTTTTAAGAATCCCAGGTAGATCCCAGTGAAGGGGACGATGGGGTGAGCTCAGAGCTCAGCAGGTGGTGGCACAAAGCCACAGCAGCCTGCACAGAGAGCAGAGGGGGAATAGAGCAAAGGGCCCAGTGAAAGAGATTCTGCTTGGTGCTTTTCTGCTGGAAAATGTGATTTTATGGAGCTGCTTGTAGCACTGGAATAGCCATCTCCCAGTCAAAATCCCACAGTTCAGGCTTTTAAGATCTTGAGTTAATTAAGATCAATGCCTGGATATGTAAATTATGTGTATCAGGTACTTAAAGAAGTATTTGTGTGCACACACCCAGATGTTTACTGACAATTATTTTCATACCAGCACGTTTATCAAACCTCCTGGATGCTGCAGGTTTAAGGCCTTCAGTTGCATTTTGGGAAACCTGTCCCAGTGCACGTGGATAAAATATTTTTATATATTCTCTTCTCCAGGTGCATTTTCCATAATGTCTGTGTGTATACCAGGACCCCTCTGTCACTATAGGGGGCAAACAAAGTCTTTTTTGTAACTTTGCAGCTCAATTTGAGCATCTTTCAGGACTTCCCAGCACTCTCTGCAGACCCTGAAGTCCAGGCAAAAAAACAAACAGAAAGGGTTCGGGGCTGGGGAGAGAAGGAGAGGTTTCTGTGGAAAAGAAGAAATTTCTGACCACGTTCCTTTTATTGGCCTGGAGGAACCCTCGAGATTAACAACTCCCCCCTTCCCTGCCACCCACCCCCCTGCAACCCCGAGACCTTAAACAATCCGGTAGAAGGTGTGACTTCAAACTTGGTGGTAGGGATAAAGAGAAAGGAAGCCGGAATGTAAGCACTTGTGTGATGTGATTATTCCCAGAAATGCCTCGACATCTCCCCGCTGGCCCAGGCCGGCCGCCGGCGGGGCCGGGCAGCTCGCAGTGAGGCGCTGACCGCGGCTGCCGCGACTCTGCGATACCTTATCGGGCCCGGCGGGGTCCCCTCGTAGTTACAAGCGGAAATAGGGCCGGGAGCCAGCCGAGCCCTCTGCCGGGGCCGCTCGGCATCCATGA
>VYXF01005651.1:866409-883450 GCA_013397295.1 Polioptila caerulea
TGGGGGGGTTTTTTTTTTTTTTTTTTTTTTTTTTTTTTTTTCCCCCGTTAAGTCTCTTTCAAGCTGAATTTATGTTTGTGTGATGAAATGCCCCTCTGTGTTTAACATTCCCAATGATCATTTGTTTCCTTAGCTCCATTACTCCTTTATGAGAGCGCCTTTCGCCCGGGCATGTTTAATCATAACCGCTTACGCAATATTTTCTTTGGGATAGATTCACTCAGCCTTATTACATATCAATTATTTCCTTACAACTTCGTTCCACACCAGCTGCTTTGTTATCTGGGCCTGCCACCCCTTCACCCCCCTGGCGTGTGGTGGGAAGGGAGGGAGACGTTTGTTTTTCCTAGGATAAAATACTGCTAATAATAATGCAGATTGAGTGGAAGGAGAAGGGGGAAGCGGCGGGAGAAGCCGGCCCGGGGATGCTCCGTGGGGCTGCGTGTCCCTGTCCAGGGCACGACCGCTGCAGGTCGGGGTCCCCGGGGTCCCCTTCCCCCTGCACAGGGACTCCCCGCTTCTCCAATTTTTCGCCTCATTTTGGAGCTGCTCCGCTGCGTTTGCGCCTCCCAGGCTTCGTGCTGGCTCCGAGCAGAAATTTCTGCTTCACAGTCCCCGGGGGAGCTTTCCCCACCCAGCCTCCCGCCGGCTCCCCCGGCAGCCACCCATCTGGAAAGGACATTTCCAATCGATTCGAGCCCCTCCCGCCCGGACTGGAGTTCGAAATCATTTCAGTGCGAGTTTTATCGGAATTTTACATCGTAAACACGCTGCCAGATTTGGCTCCTCTTCCCCGTGCCGGTTTTCCTGGGCTGCCCGGGGATGGGCTCCGCTCTCCGCACCCCAGGGCGCTGCGCGGGGACTGCCCGGCCGCTCCCGGCGTGGCCTGGGGGGAGCTTTTCTCCTCGTCCAGCGGGCAAAGACGGGAGGGGGCAATCCCGACAGGAGGGAGCCATCCCTCACAGGCAGGGAGAGCCGGGCCCGTGGGATCCCGCTCTGCTCTCTTCTCACCTTCTGCTTTTTACCCTTCCAAGACTCGAGTGACAGAGTGACTTCGCGGCACAGCGAAGATTTCTTTTCTTTTTTTGCCTTTTATCCTTTTTCCTTTTTTTTTTTTTTTTTTCTAACTTTTATTCTCCCTGATGCCAAAGAACCCGAGATCCTTTGGTTAAGTCGTGTCTTTATAGAGGAAATATATATATCCATTTATGTGGGCTATAAAGCTGCGCTGGGGAAGGGAGAGTGACCTGCTGCCGCCCTGGGTCCTGCGCGATCGTGACTCGCTGGGACAGGGGCTCTGAACTGGGACACCCAAATTTGGAGGGTGTCAGGAGCCCTGGCAAGATGCACTTGGGAATTCGGGGGGGGGGGTTAATGCTGAATTTCCTGGCTCTGGCGAGCCGCTCTCTCCATCATCTTTACGCGCGCACACGGATACGTGAACAGATGACTTGGCATCGGCGAAAAACACTTAAAATAATGCCTGTGCCTCTGGCCAGGCCTGTGTAAATATCTCACTCTCCCACATGCCCGCCTGGCTTTTCCTGATGCTGCGTTACTTGATCACAAATACATAATTTGCACGAGTGTGTGTATACACGGAGCCGCTTTGATCTCGGCGCAGAAATGCCCCCCCTCGCCTTCGCAGGGGCTGCAGCCCCGAGAACAAAAGCGGAGAATAAAAATGCTCAAATAACACATTTTCAAATGGGAAGCGTGTGTCGGCTTCCTTGAGTGGTTCTGGCACTTGGAAAGGGGTGGGGGGNNTGGGGGGGAAAGAGACTTTATTGAACATATAAATTTAAACTTAGTTACCGCTAACAGTTGCCTTATAAAAGGGGTCCATATAACCCACATCCATTTTTTTTCCTGGAGTCCTCAGGCGCGTTTCCCAGCGCAGCCGATCTCTTGGCAGCGCCGGGCTGAGAGGAGCGGGGCTGGCTGCGGGTTTTCGCAGGGGGAGATGTTTATTTTTCAGTCATTGTTGGCTCCCTCCCCTGGATTATTTTACTGCTGCAGATTTAAGCCCTTCTACTTATTTCTTGATTCTCTGGCAGGGCTCTCTGCAAGCTGCTCCCAGCTCTGCGCTTTCTCCCTTCGCTGCGTCTCGGGGTGGTGAAATTACAGGGTACGAGGGAAATGTGTAAATTATAGGGTTTATTAAAATGTAGGCGAGCGTGGCTCTCTAGGCGAAACAGATGCAGGATGGCTTGAAGTCAGGCAGCCTGACAAACTGCAGAGCAGCGGGGCAGGGGAATCATTAGAGGGACGCTCCCTGCAGGGAGAGAGGAAGCGGCCCCGGGGTGCCGGGGGGGGCTCTCCCTCCTGGAGCCCCCTAAAACCAGCACAGATCCCCCGTGGGGAACAGCGGGGAGCTTGTTCCCAGGAAAGCGGATGAGGCCTCTGAGTGTTCAGCCCCTCAATGTCGCGTCCCTTCTCTCCCAGGCCTGGAAAGTCCGAGGGGCTTCCCCTTCCCTCCCTCCCCACCCAGCCACAGGCCCGGCCTCGGAGGCGATGATTTATTTAGGCTAAAGCGTAATTCTCAGTTTATAGTTTGGCTTCTCCGCTATTAACCTCAACTGCTTTTATGTGAATCTCTGGGATGATGAAGGGACTTTCTGCGGCAGGAGAGAGGTCTCGGAAGGACCTTGAGGTTTGGGCACTGAAACTCCCTTTTCCCTCTTTCCCTCGCTCCGGGGAAGAGCAAACTGGCAAGAAGCAGGGCTGGGATGGCGATACAAAGAGGGAATGGAGGAAAAAAGCCCTGGATGAGGTGGGCTTGGTGCTGCCCGGCTCGCCGCCCGCAGCAGGGGCTCATCCTGGGAGGTGGAGGTGGATAAAGCAGGCTGAGATCACACCGGGAGGGTGAGGGCTCTGGCAGGAGCCTGTCCAGCTTTCCCCGAGGTCAGGCGGAGGATGGATGGGTGCCCCTCGGCAGGGCAGGGGTACATCCTGCATCTCTCAGGAGCTGTTGTCACCCTGCCAGGGGAAGGACAAATATCCAGCCGTCCCTTCTCCTGTCACTGTGGGACCTGCTGGGAAGAGATCCCGTAAAGGGAATCCTGGGGGTGTTCTCTCACCGCTCTTGTTTCGACACCTCGTGGAGCTAATGAAGCCTTTATTTATTCGTGTGGTTTCTGTTTGTTTTGGAGGGTGTCGGAGCGGCGAAAAGTAGACAGAGCTTAACAAAGGAAAGCGTTATTTACTAATCCCCTCGCAGCCTCTATTCGAGGGAACCAAAACACCGTCATAAAAGGAGTAATTAGAAGGGTACTGAAGCATTCATTCAACTCTTGTCTTCAAGAGATCGTTTTGGGGATCTCAACCAGCCTGGTTGTTTTACCAAAATGTGGCCGCCGTCCTCTCCTGCTCCTCGGGCTGTGAAATGGGGAGGAAGGCTGCCCACACCTCCCTCCCCTGTAAAACCAAGCCTTCCTTGCTTTTACAGCGCTGGTTTTCAGTCCTACCTCTCAATTTATGTCCTGCAAACTCCTCTGTAAGCTCCGCTGTTGTTTTCCTCCCTCCCCACCTTTTTCCGATTTTTGTGTTTGTTTGTGTCTAGCCACGACATTCATTTAAGAGGAACACATCGATTAGGAAACGGTCTGCTCTGGGAGCAGCCCTGAGTGAGGGGAAGTTGAGACAGGTCTGGGTAGGAGAGGCTGGAAGAGCAGCTGGATTTCACATAAGGATGTGGGAGAGCTCGGAGTGAGTAGTGGGAACGGGGAAAGAGGCCATGTCAGCGGGGAACAGGAGGAGAAACCTCCTCCATGAGCTCCATTCCTCCTCTAGGGAAGTCCTCGCTCTGGACAGATGCAGGAACTGCTGAGGGGTTTCTTCTCTCATTCAGTGAAGTTTCGTAGCTGAAATGCCTTTGAAAGGCAAACAGATTTACAAATAAAGGACTGTCAGAATCAGCTCTTCAGCTTTCTGTCCTCTTGACACGGGGATGGGAGTCAAAAGAGGCTGGTTGCTGAATGGAAAAGTGCCTGATGTGATGTGGGGAGAGCTTATGCACTCAACAGTTGTATTCTCAGTGTAAAGAGGGGGCTTTTGTGCTGCTTGATATTTCAGCAAAAGCTGAAGAGGAAATGAAGCAAACCCGTCTGTGTTTCCAGAGGGAATTCTGCAGCGTGCAGGCTGGAAATATCTCCCTCTTTTCCCTTGGACTCCGTGGCTATTTTTATATTACTTCAGATCATGATCCTGGGTTCTTGGACTGCTTCTTCTGGGGTGCTCGTCTTTCTGAAAATAGAAAGAAAAATCTATTCCTAGTAGTATTTTCTTTCAATTTTTGACTGTTGGCTTCTTGTTTTTAATGAGATTTTTGGGGGGTTTGCTTTTTGGGTTGTTTTGTTTTTTGAACCAGTGAGGTCACCTTTTCTCCTTTGCTGGGGGGAAGGAGACCTTTGCATAAATGCCTATATTTTGCCTCCGTGCTTATCTCAGCCACACATAACTCTCCCAGTGCTCCACTGATTTGTGAGCTGCTCATTCCGGGGTGGGGAGGACCAGGTCCGTGTGTTTGGAAACACCAGGACAGCCGGGCAGGCAGGAGCTATCAAGTGTGAGGGTGATTAACTGGATGGAGGCCTCCAGGCTGGAGCAGCACGGGTACAGGGCTGTGAGGATGGAAGAAGACAAGTGTCAAGTGCTGGCTCTCAGCTGTGCACGCAGCTCGTGTTATTCCATGATCTAATGCCCGTCACCCCCTCGTGCTCGGCTGAGATGTCCCCCAGCTAAGGAGCTAAACAAAGCCAAGGTGCCAGCTGAAGCCTCCAGTTAGAATTGTCCTGTTAGAGCCTTCACTGCACTCGTGCAGGGAATCTTCCTGACTGATGGGAAGAGAGCAAAAGGCAGGTTGTGTGCGGGAGGCAGCGATAAAACTGGATTTATCCAGAGGGAGGGAGATCCTGCCTGGCTACCGAGCAGCTCTGAGCTGCTGCTGCTGAACTCAAGTGCCTTGGACTGCTGCCTGTGCTCTCTGCTTCCCCGGGCTGCTCCTTCTACTGCAGATGGATCCATCAGGCTCTGGCTATTTCCACTGCTGGCCCATCCACGTCACGCTGCAGAAGAAGAAAAAGGTCCCCCAGCTCAGGGATGGTTCCTCCCTTCTGTCATCTGCCTTCGGAGCTGCTGCACTGTGACCGTGGAGTTCACTTTGCTGCGATGCTTGGTGGGTTCAGGGGTCTCAGCCCCAGATCTGTTGCCACAACAGGTTTTTGCTTCCATGGTTCCTGCCTGGTTGAGGCAGGCCTGGAGGGGTGTGGGATTTGCCATCCCAGAGCAAAACCAGTGCAGCCACTGGCACAAACTGGACACCAGCATGAGCGCTGTACATACAAGGGTGTGTACACCAGTATGGGTATTCACGACAGAGTTTATCCCTAAAAATGCCTCAGCCTGCTGTAATGATCCTGATCTCTGTGGAAATGAGCAATGCATCTCTCTCCCGTCTGCTGCTGTGCCTCCAGTTCCTCTCGCAGCCACTTGGGACCCGACATCCATTTCAGCTCCAAAGACAGAAAAGACTGAAGGGTTTTATTGTGTGATACATGAAGGACGGATTGAGAATTCCCAGCCAAGGATCAGCAGAGGTGAAAATGAAGCAAAACTGAAGCAGAGGAGGGATTGATACTGGTGGGATATCAGTGACAGTGGAACTGGCTTTTCCATCTGAAAGGAAGAGCAAGGATGTGGGAAGGGAAGAGGTCTCCGAGTCCACTGTGGGAGAGCAGAGGCTGAAAGGAGGCCCCAGCATGAATTCTTCCCTTCCCACTAACTTGGAGCGTTTTCTCGATCCTGTACAGAACGTGATACTCTCTCAGGAGTGGCCCTGCTGACCTCCCGCCTCCTGATAGGATGGCGAGTAAGTGAGTGCAAAATAAATGGCACCAAATAGACCTTTTCAAAGAGAACGAGGGAAATAAATCAGGTTATTCTGGTGCAGCATTGACAGCACGTCAAAACAACTCCCCAAAGCGTGAAACTTGGCTGGGGAATGGTAATTCCACTGCCATGATCCTCACATGCCAGATGTATGGCTTATCATCATGTCTGTCTGTCTGTCTGTCTACCTGGCTGCCTACCTGCTGTTCCTGCAGGATCCAGCCTCGGAGCACACAGGAGCTTTTTGTGAGCTCAGTCTCCCATTCTGGAGCAGAAAGTGGGGTCTAAATGGGTGAGGATTGCTCAGGGAGGAAAAGTCTGGTTTGGCTACTCAATGTGGGCAAATGATCTGCTGGGCAGTGCCATGTCACATGGGTGGTTATATTGTATTTTTATTATATTTACAGAAACCCTGGTGTTTTGCTGAGGCCCATCAGGCGGGTGGGTGATAGCAGACCCTGATGGATGCTGCTCTCTCAGCCCGGTGAATTATTGTGTTATCCAGGCTTGTATTATCCAGAGCACCTTTCCAGCTCTCCAAAGAGCGGTGACAAACAGATCTAGAGCTCATCCTGCCCCCCAAAAAACCCCACATTGCATTGTGTTCTGTCGAGACCCAGCCTCCAGGATGCACACAGGAAATCACTGCTCGCTAATTCCTCCAGGAAATTGGGACATGAAATCCAAACGTGAGGAACCCCTGGCAGGCTCAGCATTGATCTGTGCTGATCAGGAAGAGCTGATGAACGAGGTGTGAGCACCAGGCAGAGAGCTCCACGGCCTCTCCTCTGTGGTTCTCCGGACACACATCCCTGGATTTGCCGTGTGCAGGAGTCTTTGAGAGGGAAGGCAGAAATGTGGATTTCATACCTGTGAGCTTCACGGTGACCCCAGCAGGAGCAGAATAAAGAGGGCTTAGAAATGCTGCTGGAGTTAGTTCGTATATTGAAACATTCCTGGAGATTTCTGTAAGTCCAGAAAAACTGTAGAAAATTATCCTCCCCAGCAATTTCCAGGGGTAAGGGCTGAGCTCACTTCCAGTAGTGCAGCTGCTGTAAATTTCTACTAATTAGCAGAAGGCTGAGTAATTTGAGGAGTAGTTAATGTTTTGGCATTTGTGTGCTTGTTTGTTTTTCTCTTTGGAGGATTAGGGGGATATGGATCTGTGCTGCACATTGGATCTGGTGGCAGGGGGGGCTTCTGGTGCCAGTTTGGAGCAGATTTCCTGGCTGTGCAGAGTCAGTTTGAGCTCAGGACATGGCCAAGGTCTTAAGCACGTAGCCTTTGATCCCAGGCAGATCCACCAGCAATCCTGTCCAGAATCCATCAGGAATTTTTTGTTTCTGGAGATGATCTTGGAGCTGTAGCTTCCCTAGGTGGGGGACTGTACGGATCTGAGGGAGCATTAAACAAAATTGCTGCTATTGGTGAGATGTAGATGAACCATGACCACCAGAAGAACTCGGATCAGGCAGGTGGGAGCTTTAGAACGATGCCTCAGCCATGAAGTCTCCCTGACCCACAGGTATTGGTCTTGCCTGGGCTGAAATTGAGTGATTTAGGACCGAGCTATGCAGGATTCTTTGTTCCAAAAGCAGATAAAACCCCTTTCTTCTGACTTCAGGTGAGCCTGGAGTAACCAGTGTGGTCTGGTGGAGGAGGATTGAACAGGGGAGTGTCCTGCAAGAGCCCAGGTTCCATCATTTCCCAGGACTTCCACCTTGTTTATGACACCAATACCCCCTCTCACCTTGGTTTATAAGCACCGCACCTCCAACGAGAGCAAGGGGAGATGTCCCGCCTGCCCCTGCTGGGGTGGAATTCCTGGCAGTCAGATGTCAGAGCCCTGCTACTGCAAGAGCAGGGGGGGCTGACAGGGCCTGGGGAGGGCCCACCTGCCCCGTGGAGCACAGGCTCTCACAATCACAGGTGACCGTGGAAGAGCTGCTTAATCCAGCGGGGTCCCCAGCACATCCACTGCATGCTGCAGGCCATAAAACACTTCCCAACACCCTATAACAAATTTAAGACCCTTAGTACAAAAGACCAAAAGCCACAAAACCTTGAACACGCAGGAGAGATCAAGGGCATTGCCAGTGTCCTGGGTCCCAGCAGTAGCAGGGAAATTGTGAGGTGAAAATGTCCAGACGATCTTAGGAAGTGGACCATGGCCCACCCTACAGAGGGAAAGCAAGAAAACCCCATCAGTCCCTGCCAAATCCGACCCGAGGGGAAATTCTTTCCTGAATACAGGCCAAAACCCAAAGTAATTGCATATGTACTCTTTAAAAATGGATTTTATTTAGGAGAAACACATTGTCATCATCCTCCTGTAAACTGCGCCAAATGTGTGCCGAGGACTTTCCGTAGAAGGAGAAGTGGAAAGGCTGTGGAGCTTTGCAGAGCTGCTGGGATGGGTGAGGGACCTCCATCCCACACAGCCTGGCTGCTGCCAGAGGCAGGACCCCCCGGAACACCCCAGATTTCTCAGGAAATTAGGTTTGACTTCACTGGAGCTGCTGATTTTTTTCTTGCAGGAGTCCCCCGCCAGCTGTGGTGCATTGGATTGATGGCCTAGACCCAATGCCAGCCTTCTGAAAGTGAGACAGAGCTTTGTGGGGTGTTTCCTGCAGGTCCTGGCCTGAGGAACCCTGCTCAGAGCCGGAGCATCCATCCTGGCTGGTTGAACACAAAGCAGCCGCTCTGTGCCTCTGATGAAATCCTCCCTGATGCACAGGGCTTGTAAAAGCCCCAAGCACCACTTCAACCTGACTAAGGAGACTGAAGGACTCGTTCTTAAGGCGAATTTCCTTCCATTTCCTGCAGCCCCAACCCCGTTTCTCTCTTTTCCCTCTCTCCTCCCTTTGATTGCACCCTCTGCTCTCAGTTCACGCTGCAGTCAGAGCTATCTCAGGCTGCAGTTCCACCGTGTGCAGATGGATTTTAGAGCATTTGCCAGAAAGACTTCTTCAAATTAGAGCTTCCAGCCTTGCTGAAGCAGCCAATTCTGTGCTCTGGATAGGATTAAGAGGGGCTAGGAGGGGATGAATAGAGGTTGTTTTGCTCTCTTCCCGTCCTTTTGCCGAGCTGTCTGATGCTGAAATTCCTTCTTTTCATAGAGAATGAGCCAGCCATGAAACCTCAAAGCACTTGTCCCACCCAAAAGGCACCGCAAGAGACATCAGGCTGCTCTGTCATTTTACAGATAGGTTCACAATTGTTCAAAAGAGGGGTCAAAATCACACAGAGTGTTGGAATTTTCTGTCAGAGACGCTGAAGTCTTGTCTTTTCTAGGAAGGGAATCAGGGCTCACATGACTGGATACTGATTTGGGAAACTCTGGAAGTGTGGGAAGTGCTGCTGGCCCTGAGGACACACGTGTAACAAGGACACTCATGAACTAGGGACTGCACAGACACCACAATCCCCTTGGGAATCATGGCCAGGATGAGCAGCAGCTCTTGCACCCGGGGCTTCCCAAACTGAAACGTGGGAATTTACATCCCACTGGAACTGAAGTGGACACCAAACCTTCTTGCTGTTTTCTCACGACTGTGTCATGACACTGATGACACATGCAGAGAACTGGTATTTTCAGGTCTGTAGGTGAAGCCATGGGCAAAAATTTGGGGCAGGATGATCCTGGCTGGAGACTTCCTCAGGGTGGGGTCTTGGCCCTGCAGCCATGGGGTTTGCCATGGGGAGATCTGTCCTTCCTGCTCCATCCCAGTGACCCTGGGCTCTGTTCTGGCTGAGCTGGGCTCAGCTGAGCTGGGCTGAGCTGACCTGAGCAGCCTCTCTGCCCACAGGAGGTGTCTCACAGGCAGCTGGGGCAGAGGCTGTGCCCTGGAATGTGCTCTCCACTGAAAGCTGGTGGCAGGAAAGCTTTGGCAGAGGGAGGGCTGTGACCAGCACGGTGTCCCCAGCATCCCTGACTCAGCAGTGACGCCCAAGGCAGGGCAATGGGCTCGAGCAGCTGCAGCCTCACAGCACTGCCTGGCCCCAAATCTACTCTGGGTGGGCATCCCCACTCTGAATTCCCTCTCAGGCTGATTTCTGAGCTTGCTGAGCTCTCGGGCTGCCTGGCTTTGATGGGAGCCTTGCTGCAGGCTCCCTTCTTGTGCCTGGAGTGAGCCAGCAGGAGCATCAGCACATCCTGCAGATGTACTCTCCCTGGGGATTCCCAAATGTTATTGGGAATTGGCAATTCTCTCTCACCCAGTAGCTGCAGAAAACGCAGCACCAAGATTTAAACCCAGCTCACCTGGTAAAGCTGGAGAGCCAAGTGTTGTGGAGAGAGTGTTGGCATCTATTTTTTTTTTTTTAATAGGAGGATTTAATTTCTATATATTTGGAAAGAGCAGGTTAAAAGCACAAGTCAGTGTTAAGTTAAAGCGTGCATACAAGAAACAAAAATAGCCATGCTGGGCTTGGTGGGGAGAAGGGGAGCTTACTCTATTTCCATTAAAAATGACATTTAAGTGGAAGGTCAACTTGAAACTTTGACAGCACCACATCCATCCCCTCTGGAGCCTGCTGCTGCTGAGCCAGGGTAGCACAGCTATCCTTGCTGATGATCTCTTGGAAGGTTCCTTGAAAAGAAAAATAACCAGATTTTTTTCCCTGAAATGCCCCTATCAAAATCAGCTCCTACAGACAAACCAGTCTCCTGCTGGAGTTCTCATCTGGGAATAACTGATGTGCTGCTCTTTCCTCCTTTCTGTGATGGGAAAAAGGAATTAAAGGGTGTGTTCAGGTGCCATCCTGTGTCTTACGATGACACAGGGCATTTAGAATTTAATAAAGCTCAGTTTCTGTATTTTTCAGCACCTGCTGAGCCTCAAGGCCGGGTCTGGAGACATTGTCTGGGATGTGAGTGCCAAGCCCCAGGGTGGCACTGAGATTTGGCCTTTTCCCATGGGGCTGGGCCTTGCCAGGCTGTTCCTTCCAAACCCACTCAAAGGAAATCAGACTCCAAAAGTCACAGAAAGGAAAAAGGCGTGAGAAGGAAAACAAACAAACAAAAAACCCCCAAAATCACTGAAAAACCCTCTAAGCCCACACCTCCCTTCCTCTTCCCCATGGTTTGGAGGGGATGATTTTGGGGGGGGAGAATAACCCTGGGCCAGCACCAATAGCCCTGGGCAAGCACAAATAACCATTGGGCAAGCACAAATAACTGCTGGGCAAGCACAAATAACCCTGGGCAAGCACCAATAACCACTGGGCAAGCACAAATAACCCTGGGCCAGCACCAATAATCACTGGGCAAGCACCAATAACCCTGGGCAAGGTTCCTGCTGCTCTGGCCAGAACCAGCCTGGCCAAGCTCCGAGCCCGAGCCTGTTGTAGGGGTCAAGCTAATGCTGACACTGAGGCCTTTGATTGTGTTTGATTCATGTCCCGACACCACTGGTAGGTCAGATGGGCCGTTAATCCCAGAGTCCCTTCCCCCTTCCACAGAGGAAGAAAAAAAACAAAAAGGAAAATGAGAAATAAGTTCAGTGGGTGACTTCCCAGCTCGCTTCGAGGCTTGTGGTGCCAGCTGGCTGCAAGCTCTGGGTGTTCAGAAATGCATTTCCTCCTCGTTTTGGTTTCTTGGGGGTTTTTGTCTTTTGTTTTTGTTGGTTTTTTTGTGTTTGGGTTTTTTTAGTAGCCTGTGACTAAAATGTATTGGAAGGAAAAAAAGTCTCAGCTGATGTGTGGAGCAGAGTTTGGTGGTGAGGTGGTTGTAGCCCGTTTCAGGGGGAAGCTGTGCTATACAAAGGGGGTCTCTGCTTTGCCGTGTGCATTTTAGCGATTCCATCTCCATCCAATCCCGGCAGCTGGAGGTTGGAGCAGGAAGGTTCGCTGCAGAACTGAGCATCACCACCCGTTCTGTCTGTACAGAGCTTTTGTCTGCTTGAATGTGCCTCTGCATGTGATAGGGTTTGTTTTTTTGGTTTGGGGTTTTTTTTTCCCAGCCGATAAAATGTATTCGGTGTCGCTAAAAGGCCGAATAACCAGATTGTGGGTGTGCTCAGCCGAGGCACGGAGGGTGGGTGGTCAGTGGGACAAGCCACCCTGGGCGGGCAGTCCCTGGGAATGATGCGTGGGAGACCGAGACGGGCTCTGGGATCCTCTGGGATGCGGGACTTGCCCGGCTCCCCCAGGAGCGCGGGTGAGCGGGGCTGGGGAGAAGCTGCCGCCGTGGGTTTGGGGAGGGAAGAGGCCGGGAAGCAGCAGCCGAGGGGGTCCCGGAGCCGCGACACCCCCGTTGGAGGCTGAAAATAGCGTCAGCCGGGCCCTGGGCTGGGGAAGGCTGCTGTGGGCAAATGACCAATTAGGGAATCTTTGTCAGATTCGGGAAAGCCGAGATAAGTCGCTTTTATCAGCCTATAAAAATACCACTTTCACTTATCTGGAGCTACCTACGCCGCCCAGCTGCGGGAGCCGGGAGGGGGGAGCGGAGCCGCTCCGCAGACAGAGGAGGAGTTTCGGACGGGCTTGACAGCCAGGGGGGTTTGGAAAAGCCTTTTCTGCCGGAGAACGAGCCCTCTGCCCTCACCTCTCTTCCCCCCGGAGCCCACCAGCTCTTCTAGCCGCAGTCTGCCTGGGTGGGGAATCCAAATATTCTCTTTTCCTCTCATTTTCACCCGTTTTTCCCGGTGTGATGCCGCGGGGGGAGGCTCGGCCAGGTGGCAGAGAAGCCGAGGAGTTACTTGGGCAGCGCCGAGTGGGGAAGGGGCACCCCCGGGCACGGGCTCTGGGTGGGTAGGGGCTGGTTCCAGTCCCCCTTGTACGCTGATATTCCCGGATTTACCTGGAAATACTCAGATCCACGGGGATCCACCCTCCCCCCGAGGCCCTGGGTGGACACGTGCGTGGGGCTGGGTGTTTTCTGGACACCCCAAAATCTCTTCCTGCATCTGTGCCTGTGTATCTGAAGGCATCTCCGCCCGGATCCCCGCATGCAAACAGAGGATCAAGACGTGGAGAGAGTGCTAACATGAATTCCTACTGTGGGAAAACATGCTGCACTTTGATTATTTTTTCTGTGGTTTCCAGGCTGTTTGGGCTGTAGGAAAACGAGCAGATAGAGCGTGGAGGGGGAAAAGAAACCCATCAGGCAACGCAACTCACAGCGCTGCTTTCTAGGTTTTTGAGAGGCTGTTGGGGAAGGGAAAAATGCGGGGAAAATATGGTTTTCGTTAACAAAAACGCCAAGAAGTTTTGCTGGGTTGGAAAGAGGGCAGAGAGGCAGCTGTTCTCCCCTCGCCCTTCATCCTCCCCAGATCCAGGCCTTCAGGACTCCCTCCTGATATTATTTATTTTTTTAGGGCAGAACAAGAAAATCTGGCTGGCACAAAGTGAGAGCCTTGCCTGGTGCGGGAAGAGATCTCCTCTCTTGGGGTTTGGGCAGGCAAAACTTGGAGCCGGGGTTTTTGTGGAATCGTTTCTCCTTCGAGGAATAAACACGCGGAGGGAGAGGAGCAGGACGCTGCCAGCAGCGGTGCCACGGGGCGTGGGGCGACCCTTGGAGGGGCTCGGGGAAGGGGCCCGGTACCTTCCGCACAGATTTGCTGGAAGGGCTTCCAAATTCTTTTCCAAATATAGCCCCGGGGCGGCCGCCCGGCTCGCAGCTCCTCCGTGTGCCCTTCACGCAGCCCAGGGGCACAAGCGCGACCCCGGCAGCCGGGGGGACGCGGGGACGGGGTGACTCCCATTCCAACACGCGTGGAAGCTGCAGGGCCGATCCCCATCGCTCCCAGCTTTCCCTGGACTCCGAGCAGGCTTATTTTTTTAGGGGCGAACGGGTTTTTTTGATCCCTTCTGTCCCGCTGTCACCTCCGGTCCTGCCCCGACCGTGGCCCCGTCCCGCTGCCCTGTCCCGGGCCAGCAAGGAGGGCCAAGGATTTCTTATCCCACCCGAACCCAAACCTGGAGGTCCCACCCCAAATCCCCCTGGCAGGAAGGTGTGCGTGGGGAGAACTTTGGGATGTCCAGAAGTGTGTTCAGCTCCCGCGGGGGGGACACGCAGCCCTGGGGACAGAGACCCCCCCCTTCCCTCAGAATTCCCGTCCTGGGGTGAAACCTGGGCTGTGGGAAGGAGGGAAGGAGGCTGGGGGGAGTCTGGGGTGAGGGGACCCCTCCTCGCCAGGCCTGGGAGCCTTCAAAGATCATTTCCCCGGCGATGCCCACCCGCACCCCCCGTCCCACAGCCCCTGGTTCCGTTATAAAAGGCTCCGCTTGGGGTATTTCTCCCCTGTCACGTTTTTATAGCGAGATCAAGGACAAACTTTGAGATTTTTTTTCTCTAGGTTTTTTTTTATTTTATTTTTTTTCCAAATCTTTTCGGGGTAAAGCTCGGAGAAATTTGCTGTTCTCCCGCCGCAATTAAGAGGGAGAGAGAGCGCGATCTTGATTGCTCCTGCTCGTTCTGCTCGCTTCGGAGGTGGGGAAGGGGAGGGGGAGACGGGACGACGGGCGGGAATTGATTTTAGATTTCTCTTTTATGTCGGGTCTGGTTTCTGGTGATTAAATTTCTCTCTTCTGTGGACTGAACCTCGGGATAACTGATTAATAACATGCCACTTGGCGCCAACACGGGGTCTCGAGGCCTTTAATCGGCAAGATGCACAAGAGAACAGAGAGGAACACAGAGCAGGACGAAACTCCACCGACTATTTCAGCCTGCTGCTCTCTGCCTCGGCGGATTTTTTTTTTCCCTCCCCCTCATCTTTTCAGTATTTCCTGCTAAACTCGTAAACTTTATTTGATTTACAGCTATTTCATGAACCTGCTTAAACTAACATGTGTTCCGTCTTGTCCGACTGAATCATAAAAACAATCTTGGATCCAAACGAGATTTTTTTTTTTTTTTTTTTTTTAAGGAAAAAACGAGTTATTAATGACAGAAAATAGACATTGTCTTGAACGGCGGCTCCTCGAGCCCCCAGAGGGGGGAGGTTGGTGGCTCCTGTGCCCGCAGCCCGCGGGGGGACGCGGGCTCGGCCCCACAGCTCCCACCCGGGCTCCGAGGGAGCTTTTTTGTGCAGAGATTCGAGCGCTTCTTTCCCCTCAAAAGAATTTTTCGTTGGAAATGAACGATTTTCAACCCAAAATGAGCTGGCAAAGGCATTAACCCACGGCCCCTGTGGTGGCAGCCTGGCAGGCACACATGGGGCAGGTAAACACGCCTGGCTGCCCCCCAAAAATCCCAGGCAGGAACGAAACGAGCTCCTAAAATTTTCTCCAGTGGGGTGAAAGCAGGATTCCTCTGTGCCCAAAAGCAAAGGACAGAGAAGCAGGTACCCAACGGGAACTGCTGATATCCATGGAAAGGGTGTAAATCTATAGGATTGTATGGATAGAAGCACACTCTGGTTTTTAAAAAAATCAGATTTACCACACCGAGTCCCGACACCACCCAGATATTCAACCCCAATTCCCACCTCCGTTTGTCTGGAAAAGCTCTCCAGGGAAGATACCTGCTCCCCTCAGAATTAACTCCCTGACACTACAGGAAGCAGGACAGGGCCTCCCACTGCTCCCAAATATCGCTGATAACCTGCGGGACTCTGCCCCTCCAAAACCGATTTCTCTTCTGCGCTCGGGTAGCTCAGGGCCCTGAGGTTACAGTTTGGGACCTCACCCAGCCCTGGACCAAGAAGGGAAATGTTCATTTTTTTTTCTTTTCTATTCTTCCTTTTTTATTTTTTTTTTTTTTTTTGGTATTTAACGTTTTCTGAAGGTGCGCACAAAAGAAATCTCAAGAACTCTTTGGGTTATTGATGCAATCTGTATTTTTCCCGCACAGATAAAAATGGATTTTAGAATGCCCGCGACACCCACCCAAAGCCGAGTTAACGTAATTCCCGTGCTGCGGGCCCACAGCCATCCCCCCGCCTCCCTGGGAGCGCCTCCCGCTCCCGAAATTCGTGGGTAGCCGGGAATACAAAGGATAATCTGGATAGAACAGAGCGGCCGGGCTGCGCTGGCGCTCGGCGTTATTTAGGGCAGGGGAAGAAAAGCGACCGGGGGCGAGAAAAGGGGGGAGAAACGGAAAATGGGGAAGAAAAGAGGCGAGAGGGCTTGGGAAGGAGGAAAAGGGGAAAGAAAAATGACTTGGAGAGAAAGGGAGGAAGAAAGTCGGCCGGGCTGAGGGAACGGGGGGGATGCCCGGGGTGTTCCCCTCGGCCGGGGCTCCTCTCCCCGGGAGAGCCGGGGCTCAAGCGGGAGGGCGAGGGAAGGGAAGAACTTTTACAGGTGCTGCTTTGAGGCCTTTTATCAGCTCCCGACTGAAACCCTTGGGCTCCTTTTGCCACCCCCGCCTGCCCTTCCAGGTCATGGCAAGATCCTCGGGGCGCTGAGGATTTTCCCTTCTTGCCTCCATTTACTTCCTTGCCAGGGAGCGAAGAGAGCGAAGGCTTTATCTGCTTTTATTTTCTCCTCGGGGCCCAGATAAGGCCCTGACTGACGCCCCGGTTGGGCAGAGCAGATCAGCCCGGCCGTGGCGGCATTGGGAATGCGCCCCTCTCCGCTGGGGGCATCGGGACCCATCGGGAATGGATCCCATGGGCACCCCGTGCCAAAAAAAAACCCCGCGGATAAGGGGCTGAAAGCGCAATGCAGCCGAATTCCCTCTTTTCCTGGGCAGCACTGGGGAAAAAATGGGGAGGGGGTGGACCCCGTCTGCCTGGACTGTCCTCCCCGAGAGATTCTTTTTGGAGGGAACAGGGAAAAGAGAATGGATCCCTTTTGCTCCAGGGGTGTTCCGAGGTTAATTTGGGATTCCTCACTCTCTGCTTGGCATCCAGGGGGAAAAGGGATCTTCGCCCCACGCGTGGGAGGTGCGGGAGGGCAGCGCCGTGCCCGCGCCAAGCCCTGCCTCTGCCCGGCTCCTTCTTCGTTTTCCTCGCTATTTTAAAGCCTGCGGCTCGCCTGGGAAATTAATGGGCTGCAGGGAGGGGAAAAGGGTTTAATTGCAAACTTTTTTTTTTTTTTGCTTAAGGTAGCCAGAAGGGCGGGAAAAAAACCCCCCAACAAACCAACAAAAACCAACTCCAAAACACCCGAAACCACAAACTTTAAAAGAAAAACTCTATTCACCTGTAATTAAAAAAAAAAAAAAGGAAAAAGCTCGACCCAGGAATCCACCCCCGAAGGCTCG